>CANXYC012461112.1:0-25300 GCA_948193065.1 Aleurites moluccanus | reverse complement strand
CTTTGCCAGATACATTGGGTAAAGAAGTCTTTAGATATTTGGAGCAAAAGAATTTAACTCTTGCTGATGCCTCAATTGGAGAACTTTATAATCTCTCACTTAAGTCTCTTGACAAATTGTGTAATCAATGGAAATTCTTTTCTGAATTTGAGCAAGCTAGGAAAATAATCTCAAAATCTTGTGACATGCCTAACTTGAAAATTAAATGTCCTTCCTCCTGTAAAGATTGCAATTACAGGAAAAATAAGAAGCATCATCGCCGTTACAATCCTGATTCTTCCTATAAATCTTCTTCTTACAAAAAATCCAAAAAGCGCAAGAGAAGATTTTTCAAAAGACGCACTTCCAAAAGAAAGAAAGGTGACAGGTGCTATATATGTGGAAAGAAAGGACATTATGCAAAGAATTGCAAGAACAAGAAAAAGGAGAAGGTTCTTGCTATGATTTCCAAGTTTCCTAGCTATGACTCTGAAGAAGACTTAGAATCTATTTATTCAGAAACAGATGAGGAATCCCCGGAAACTATTTTTGCAATAGATTATTCATCTGCGGATGAATCTGATTCCTCTGACTTTGTACCTGAAGATCATTTTCCTGTTAATGGTCTTACTCCCTGTTTCGGTTCAGTTACAGTCCCAGTAGTCTAAATACAAATACTTGTTGATAAATATGACAAGCCAGTTACAGTAGCAGCTCTCTTTGACACTGGTGCGGCCTCTTCATTTTTAAATCCTATTATCCTTCCAACAGAATACTGGCAATGTCATCACCAATCCTTTCAAGCAGCAAATGGCGAAAGTTTTTCTACTTACTTGCTCACCAAAAGGATTGCTATAAAATTATTTCCAGAACTGACCATTCATCATAAGATGATAGGTTCAACTCTGCCTGGTCAAGATGCTATCAATGGATGGGATATAATTCATCAACTATGGTTAAAAAGAGTTTATCCAATGTCTGATGGATTGAGGTTCAAATCCTATTTCCTTCTTTACTATACTGAAAAGGATATCTTGTCCAGATATGGACCAAATATCTCCTAGTATCTTCCTTATCTGTTACAGTTATGGGCCCACCCGCCTTACTCAAGCGTTGGGTCCCACACCGCTCACAGACTAGAGTTTATTATGCTCTTGGGTTTCCCGCGCCTCGAACGCTTGACCTCAGGAACGAACCGGGAGCTCTGATACCACTATACTGAAAAGGATATCCTGTCCAGATATGGACTAAATATCTCCTAGTATCTTCCCTATTCGCCACAGTTATGGGCCCACCCGCCTTACGCAAACTCTGGGTCCCACACCGCTCACAGACCAGAGTTTATTATGCTCTGGGGTTTCCCGCGCCTCGAATGCTCGCTAAACTGAAAAGGATATCCTGTCCAGATATGAACCAAATATCTCCTAGTATCTTCCCTATCCGCTACAGTTATGGGCTCACCCGCCTTACGCAAGCGTTGGTCCCACACCGCTCACAGACCAGAGTTTATTATGCTCTGGGGTTTCCCGCGCCTCTAATGCTCGACCTCAGGATAGAACCGGGGGCTCTGATACCACTAAACTGAAAAGGATATCCTATCCAGATATGGACCAAATAACTCCTAGTATCTTCCATATCCGCTGTAGCGAATAGGGAAGATACTAGGAGTTTCGGGTCCATAACTAGACAGGATATCCTTTTCAGCTTAGTGGTATCAGAGCTCCCGGTTCGTTCCTGAGGTCGAGCGTTCGAGGCGCGGGAAACCCCAAAGCATAATAAACTCTGGTCTGTGAGCGGTGTAGGACCCAGCGCTTGCATAAGACGGATGGATCCATAACTGTAGCGGATAGGGAAGATATTAGGAGATATTTAGTCTATATAAAGAAACATAGTTCAACAATAAATAGACGTCGGGTGAAAAGTTATTGAAACTCGTACTTTCTCCCATTGCTAAAAAATTTGTCTATAAAGTAGAAGTTGGATCCCACAGTTCTAACAGCTTTAAAAGTACAATTGAAATAGCATTCAATTAAGGTCATTTAAATCAATTGGATTGGCCCATATTGTCCTCATTGTGGTCCATGAGGTAGCATACATGTCCTTGTTGTGGGCCATAAGTGCGCCATAAGATAGCTCCATTACCTACTGCTGCCCGTTCAAATTATGGATAATAAGATTGAGGCAAAACATATTTTTAAATCCCTATAACTTTTAGGGTTTTGATTATTATGCCTTTAAAAGATTTTTTTTATACTTTTTTAATAGGGTTAGCGCGATTTAGCACAAATTAAAATTAAAAAAAAAATTAATTAATTATTCTAACATTTTTATAATTTTTTAAATTATATTAAATTATTTATATATTTTTAAAATCATACTAAAATATCTTTATATTTTGATTCTGTTAAATAATGAGATTCTTCTGTCTAATTTTTTTTCTTTTTCATTAGTCAAAATTTAAAAAATTAATTTTTAATTAAAATATTTATAATTAATTATTCTGATATCTCTATATTTTTTCAAATTATACTAAATCGTCCTTATATTTTTAAAATTATATTAAAATGTTCTTGTATTTTACAGTAAAAAAAATTACATATGATTTAATTTTTCCTTTTTCATCTAATTTTTCCTTTTTTTTATTAGTCAAAATTTTAAAAATTAACTTTTAATTAAAATATTTAAAATTAATTACTCTGACGTCACTAAATTTTTTTCAAATTATATTAAATTATCCTTATATTTCTAAAATTATATTAAAACGTCTTTGTATTTTACTATAATTAAAATTACATAAGATTCAATTTTCCCTCTTCCATCTAATTTCTTGAGTCATTTTTATCATATACACAAAAACACTAGTATTATGACTCCTAAATTTTAAGAACAAGTGAATCTTCTTACTAGAGAAAAATATACAAAGTTTAATAAATAAATAAAAAAACATCTACGATTTATAATGTAAATGTGAAATTTTATTTAAAAATTAAATTCAAATTGGATAAATTCAAAATTAGTAAATTCAAATCAAGAATTAAATGTAACTTGAAAATTATATAAGATTTAATTTTTTCTCTACCATCTAATTTGATTATGATTTCTTGAGCCTTTTTATCACTTACATAAAAACACTAATATTATGACTCATGAATTTTAAAAACAAGTGAATCTTCTTACTAGAGAAAAATATACAAAGTTTAATAAATAAATAAATAAACATCTACGATTTAGAATGTAAAAGCGAAATTTTATTTAAAAATTAGATTCAAATTAGATAAATTCAAGACTAGTAAATTTAAATCAAGAATTAAATGTAACTTGAAAATTATATAAGATTTAATTTTCTCTCTACCATCTAATTTGATTATGATTTCTTGAGCCTTTTTATCACTTACACAAAAACATTAATATTATGACTCCTGAATTTTAAGAACAAGTGAATCTTCTTACTAGAGAAAAATATACAAAGTTTAATAAATAAATAAATAAAATCTTTAAGATTTATAACGTAGATGTAAAATTTTATTTAAAAAATTAGATTCAAATTGGATAAATTTAAGACTGATAAATTTAAATCAAGAATTGAATATAACTTGAAATTTTTTTTAACAATGCAGATAAAAAATTGATTGGCAAAATACAAAGATAATTTAATATAATTAAAAAAAAAAAAAAAAGCCCAATTAAAAACACCACCAAAAGTAGGCTTTGAATAGACACCAAAAGCAAGCTAATCAGAGACACTCCTTCTCCTAGGAGATAAAACGACGTCGTCCTTGAACAAATCAAATGATCAGGCATATCACAGTCGCATAGTCGCATACATAATCGCTATGAGTTCATATGCGAACTGATTTTAATCAGAAATCCAACAATCATCATCACAGAAGCGCGATCAAAGCAAAAGGCCAAGTTTCCATGCATGCACGCATTAGGAATATCCAAGTTTTTATTTTTAGGCGGTTTGTGCCTCGTGGAAATTGAATTTTGCTATTTTACTTCTTTCTTTTCAAGTATTTTTTTTTAGAAGTACAAAGGAAGGTTCCTCCTCAATCAAGTGGCTTGTAAAACAAAGAAATTATTAATATGAAATTAATGTTGTGCTTTGATTAGATAAAAGAAACAAACTTTATTATATAGAAAAATTAACTCATAATATCATTTTTGCATTTCAAAAAAATGGAGACTTTAAAAAGCATAGTTAGTCCAAGATGATCACTCTTTAACTTTTCACATGAGCCCCTTCCAAGACCAATCTCACCCTCATTTTCTCCATATAGTGTTGGTTGAGATGGTAGCTTCCTAGGAATTTCCAAATTCCAAATGATCTCTTTCATGTTTACACTTTTTTAATATCCTATATATATATATATATATATATATATATATATATATATACAATAAAAAAAACAAAGAACACATGATCAAACCAATATCCATTTCTGATCTATCAACTTTCATAAAAAAATTTCAGGAAGGCATGACAAAAACAAATCTATATATTTATCAACTCTCAAAATGGGTAAAGGATATAATGTACACCTTGCCAAACAAAGATATCAATATTAAAAATTCCCCCAACACAAAACTCTTCACAGCAGGGTTTATAAAACTATAGTAACAAAGATAAGAATCTACCTTAAGGATGAGGATTCACAAAGCTTGAAGAAAATGAGAATTGACTGGGTTGCTTCTAGAATTAGTTCTTCACTATAAATCCCAACCATCCCTACGCCGGTTAAATTCCAATTTCCGGCCACCTAAACTTCCATACATCTCTGAGAACTTCTGGAGGCAATTGCTTCTTATCTTGTAATGCACTTGTGTGTTTCGGCTAATTGCAGCACCAGAGAATTTTGATGTATCTATTGCCCATGTTGGTCTCACATATTCAACAGTGCTTGACATACTTGCATTTGCATACAAGTAATTCAGTAACACATCCTCACAATTAAAAAATTTGTCCACCACTTCCCTCCCTGCCTTAGCTTCCTTGCCCCAATACCTCTCAAAAGCCACTTTACTATCTATGAAAGCTGCCCCAGTAAGAATCATGTTGTAACCTTTATGAGTTCGGGCATATTTCTCACCTCTATACATCAATGGACTTCCACTAATGAGTCGGGGATAGAACCCAACAATTCGATCTGGGTATTGGCGCCATACATTGAATCCCCGTTCAACGTCATCACAAGTCATCATAATATCATCATCAAGCTCAAGAACACCACGTGTGTTTATCAACGAATCCTTCTTGAAACGATTGTTTAGCGAATTCTGATTTTCTACTCTGATCCTAACAGGTACAGCTGAGTCCAGCTGACTCAGTTTTGGGGGCAACCCTTTGTTCCAAACCACAACTATCTCTTTAACTGAAGAACACCTCGAGTAATGCTTAACGTACATTTTCAAATTCCAGAGGCGAGCATCATACGTCATAGTTAATAGTGTAAACTGAGAGTAGGAACCATTATATGGGTAAGGTTCATCAGCACCATTGCCTCCATAGATATATTTAACACTTGTACATATGAGCGCAACTCCAACTACAAATATCACTGCCAAGACCAATCTTCCAGCCCAAGTATTGGGCCTTATTTTCACTTGGAGAGATGAAGCTGCTCTGTTCAAGCGGCCGCAAAACCGTCTTACTTTTGAAGAAAATGCATTTGACCTTTCCCATACCAACAGACTATCACTTCTCTTCCCGGAGTAGTAAGAACACCAGTTGAGGGGTATAATACACTTCACAGCTCCAAGTAGCACACCCAATGCTACAACAATTGCCGTGAATGCTGCAAGTGAAGTACAGCCAAGAATAAACCGACGCATTGAATCTCCTGATGGTACACGATCCCCATCCATAACACCAATCCACTTGCCAGAACTTAGCTGCTGCACATCAAGATGATGATAACGAGCACCATTCCAAGCATTCCGTCCTTTATTGGGCTCTTCAAAGCCCAAGGAGACTTCAACTTCTTTGTAATCATCCTTGGTAAGAACTTCCACCTTGAAGACTCGCACTCGTCGTCCATATGTTTCACCACAGTCCTGACCAACTCGATAAAGGTTTCCATCATACACAAATGGTCTGCCTCCATTTCTAGCTCCCACGCTTTTGTCAACATTATAAATTGGATTCTTCTTGTGTGGTCTCCAAGGACCAAGAGGCGAACTGCTATGCCAGATTTCCAGCTGTCCATTTTTCTTGGTTCCAAAACCACTGTGATCAGAACCAAAAAGCCAATATTCTCCATCATGTTTAATGATAAAAGAATCAACAAGTGGCTTTTTTAAAAGGATCTTCTCCAGCTTCCATTGCAAGGGAAAATTAACTGCTCGATAAAGACGAAGTTCCCCATTTGCACTCGCCTCAGGAATCATGTATATCTGCAAGAACAATACAAATGAAATGATGCAAGCAATCAACAAAATCTATTCTAATATTCTCAATACAAAGTATAAAATTTTCCCATCCCAAAAGTCACTATGAGAATACTCTTAAATTCACCATCCATGCCACAAGATCAAACCAAATTGTTCATGATGATCCATCTTAACTTTTTTATGTTAATAGTGTCAAATGAATGACCTATTCTGGGCAGGTCCAGTCCAAAGTTGCTAAACAAGTTCATGTGTAAATAAATTCAATATGAATTGTGATCTTACTTCATCAAGATGGTTGAATACATAAGGATAAGAGAGATGCCAGTCCTCATCCAAGGCAATGCCCAATTGTTTCCATGTTGCTCCTTTATCAGTACTTTTTGCAACTCCAATATCTCCTTGCATGGTAATTGAATTCTTGGTCTCATAAAATAGGTAAAGAGTTTCTCCCTGGATTGTTGAACATAAAACATAGGGATTAATTTCAATGCATAGATTTGACACTCAAAAGGACTATTTCCAGAATAAACTAGGAAGTAAATCTTCAAGTTCACATGCAAGCAAAGTAATAAGATGGACATGCACAATGAAAGATAGAGACTATGAGATGGAGAAAGCACCATGACAATAATTTAAGCTCAACATTAAAGCAAAAATGCATGGTGGCCCTAACAAGATAGCTGTTGTTCCCATAGACGCTACATAGTGCAACACACTTGCAGTTAAATCATGCATTACAATGCTTCAGAAGGCATCAAGCCACACAGACTATCCCCATGATAAAAAAATTCCAGAAAGATTTTAAAATCAAAATTGCACAGTATCCCTATGTAGCTTTGTTTTGTTTGCATAAATGTGAAAAACAATCAGAATAGTCCCTAACAATTCATGCCTCTTAAACGGCCATTTTTTCCTCGGATTCTTATTTGAAACTCCCACAAGCTAAAATTTCATTGATCTGTGCATTGAGGTCTTAACAAATGAGGAGCATTCTGCCCCTCATCACAGAGCTCCTCCCCTTACTAGGGGCCCTTTAGTGAAGGGTAAACTCTCCACTGATGATTCTTAGCCATAACTCAAAAGTATAAGCACGATATTTTTTTTTTCTCCCTCAGAGACTAAGTGGTTGATACTTTTGTGTTTTCAATGAATAAGTAAGAAATAATTCACTGAAACCAGACAAGAGTAAAATTCACTGAAACCAAACAAGAATACAATTCACCGAAACCAAACAAGAATACAATGTCAATAACGTCCAAAAGAAGAACTATAATCATCAAGTGAGCTTTACTAAAATAAATATGATATATCCAATTCCCACATTCAAAAGAAAACCTTGAATTCTAATCAGCCTCTCCACTTATCCATCATATTAGGCTTTCATGTGAAATCAAAATGAAAATTCAACAAATCATTTAGACCTATGGCCCTACTCAAAAACCTATCTCTTCACTAATCAGCAGGATCTGTAACCTCACACTTGCTCTCCAACTAACACAGCCTGTTACCAGATGAAATATTCAGCAGCTAATGCCCAAAACTAAATAAGTAAAGGCGTGATGAGTGAATCGATCTTACCCTTCAACATCCATCATTGAATAAAATATATCAGCTAGAAATGGCAAAGTACCAAGTATTTTACCAGAGATCAGTTCACAGTGCAATGTCTTCCAAATGGAAAACCAACCTTATAAGGGACTTCACCTTCCTTTGAGAAGAAAAATTAATCAACCCTATATGTGTACCAGGTATTAACAGATTCCAGTGTCTTAACAAAGAGAAAAACGAATAAAGAAATACAACAATATCTCTGACACCTAAACACAAGCCAAACTCATGACAGGAACTTCCAAAAGAAGTTATTGTTCCAAGCCCACAATTGAACCCCATCAAACACGACCACAAAGATCATAAAACAACGGGGCAGCAAAAGAGAACAGCATACCTAAAAAACAGACCTTAACCATTCTGAACAAACCTATAAACGTTCCCAATTTTGGGAGTGAACTTTCATTAGGAAAAATTGTAACTGGCATAAAACTTTGAGGGCCACCCCTACAGTAGCAACTTATATTCACAGCAACGAATATCCAGAAGGCAAGAACTGGTGTATATACAAGCCATTATTTGTCCTTCTGAACATTACTTGAATCCATTAGACAAAAAGATACTTAAAGCATTCCAAAAGAATCAACTAACATTCTTTCCAAGCGCCCTAGATAAACCAATAAGAATGGCAAGAACAGATGCATAAAACTGGCTTAACCTGCAAATTAAACATGAGAACCCTAACACATCCAAGAGAATTAATTAGCTTTGATTAAAAGAAGTAAAAGTCGCTTTTGAAATGTTGAAATTTTATGATCAAAACATCCCTAGCGTGCCTTAAACATAATTTTCAGTTGCTTTCAGTCAAAACATTCAATAGGATTTCTCAGCAACAATGTGAACCCTTAATGAAGATTTTTTTTTTCTTTTGTTATGCCAAAAATACAGAGAAAAATTAATTCCAGCTCAAAAATCTGTAAATTTCAAGTCTTGGGGAAGAACACTGCACCAATACTCAAATTTGTTTACTGTAGACTCTCTCTCTCTCTCTCTCTCTCTCTCTCTCTCTCTCTCTTCCCCCTCAGCAAATCATACAAGAGATAAAACAAATTCACCCATCACAGAAGTTCAATAATAATTGTTCCCCTAAAGAAAAAAGGAAAAAAGAAAGGTTAAGACAATGACAGAGTTTACCACTATATTCTGAAAAGCTTTCTACCCCAAAGAAAATCCAATCAATTTCTAGCATACTTCATTTGCTTCTATTGATCCCATTAGGATTGTCCCAATCACATGATAAGTTGTCCTTTTTTTCTTGTCCCATCTTAGGAATTCTTCCCCTAATAATTCTCATTTTTAAATGGGATCTTCATGAAGGAACACTACAATCTATGCCAAACTACATCTTAATTACCGCCTTGAGCCACCTGCCCCTCATTCCAATGACAATTGGAATATCCATTATATATTGATGGAACTGCAAAGTATTGGTCCTTCAAAACATCTCACAAAGAGCACAAAAAGCATGCATAACCACAATTTCACCATTTGTTAACAATTATATTCATACAGCTCACACATCACATCGACATCTTCGTATGCTTCCTCCAATCCCAAGACAGAGGAAAGTGCCTTACAGAAAATACAAACTGCAACTCAATTCCTTTGGTCTAGAACAGCCGTCTGAATTTTTCCATCTTTGTCCACAATGATGGTATAAAAAAATCCCATGACTAAAGTACCTCTGGCATACCTGTGCCACCTAGCATTTCTATCATACTAAAAATACCGTTGATAATGGAATATATTTATTCATAAACACCTAAACAGCTGGCATTCAAATATTATAATAGTAGCGAAGGCAACAACTTCTGCTCAATTATTGCCACATAAAACCCCACCAAGTGCCAAAAAGGAAAAGATATTGATCCTGATTTTATGAATCACAATGTAACTAACTACAGTCCTTCTGTTAGTCCAGTTAATTTGACCGTTGAACAACTAACACATATTGGTGACGGTGATTACATGTATTATATTAATTTAACCATAAATAATACCTGAACAAGTTAACATCCAATACTAATAAAACCTGAACAAAGTACAAGATAAATAGATAAAGAAACAAACTGATAAATAATTACCTGAACATAAAGAAAAGGATCAGCAACAAAATTACTGGGGAAACCAGCATCTGAGACTGAAGCACAGGTGACAACTGGGTTAGCCACTGGCCAGGCTGCACTCTCATCTTTCCACACGTTCACCTGTTACCAATTTCAACCCACATGTCAAAAACACCTCAACTACATAAACAACAGCCGCCCACCAAGTTTTTTCTCCCTTTTGAGAGACAATTACCCACAAATATCGAAATTCCCATTAGAAAATCAAAAAATCAATGTAGCCACATGCATATATTGATTTATCATGAAAAACTAACCACATAACAAAAGAAATAAATGAAATCAGATATAGATAGAGAGAGAGAGAGAGAGAAAGAAACAGAGACAGAGAGAAATAGAGAGAGACTAATAAAAAGAAAATAGAAAAATATAAATGCAAAAACAGAAGGCCCTGAACAGATAAAAAATTTCCCCTTCAAAACAGCCATCAGATTTATTTTTTTTTAAACTGAAACAACTTATCAGATTGAAAACCACAAGAACTAGTCCCTAATACCCACATCACAGAAATAAAAAAAAAAAATTAAACCCAAAATGGGATAAAAAATAAAAATAAAAGACACCAATTATCCATAACATTTGAGTGTCACTTTGGATGTGCCAAAACATTATTGGATTGAAAAAAAAAATTAAACCATATACAAGAGCAAAAAACAAAATCAGACTCAACCAAAACAGTAAAAACATAGAGAAAGAAAGACTTACAGTTTCAATTGGTTTCAGAGAGAAGGGAGAGTCACCATAAAAAAGACCAATTGACCAAGAGCCCTCATTGTCCTCTTGACACCCAACAGAGGAGGTTAAACCCACAACACCACTAGCACTCAAGTAAGGTTTATTAAACACAAGCCAACCAAAGAACACACCAATTGATCCATACAAAACCAAACAACACAAAAAGAAAACCAAACCAGAGGAAACAAGTCTATGGTGAAGCAACTGTTGTTGGTATTCCCATCTCCATCTACCCCAACACTTCATGTTTATATCAAAGCAAGAGCTACCACCTGTTGTACCATTGGTACCACCTCCACCAGCACCTATAACTCCATTTCCAACACCTCCAGAAACACCCATGATGATCAACAACAATTATACCCTTTTGTCAGAAACCAAGAATTTTCCCCTATAGTCCAAACATTTGTCTCTTTCCTTTCCCTTTATTTTTTGAATTTCAAAAAGCTCTGCCTCTGTTCTCCTTTTTGTTATTGGGTTTTTGTTTTTAGTATTAGCGCCCTCTGATTACAAATTCTGGGTTCTGGGTTTTGCACAGTTTTGTCAGCTCTTCTCACACTAGAATTTTGAGAGAGAAAGGTAGCATAGCCGGGCCGCGATGGTGGTTGCGGAGGTTGCGGAAGAGGTTTTGGGGTCTTTTGTTATTATTTGCACGAAATTGCGTTTCCCAGTGAGGCCAATATTTATAGAGAGGGAGAGAGAGGTGGCAAAACGCTGTTTAACTGAACATGTGATGCGATGGAGTATAAAATGAACTTTTTGTACTCTCATGAATTTGTGCGTGTACTACACTCGCGAATTTTGAATAACAAATGCTGTTACATTTTACACGTGGGAACTAAGTAATGATTAGTAAATGAGAATGCGCGTGAATTGAGTGGAACTTTCAATTTTGAAAGTGTTGAAGGGTCCGAGGGCTGGTTTGGATGTAATCGAATTTAATTGACTGCTTCTGATGTACTGGTATTTAATGAGAGATTACGCCGTTGTAGATTTAATTAATTAATGAGAATTTAAAGTATTTAAAAAGCCTAATTATATAATCGAATTAATAATTTAATATACCAATGAATTTCTTTTTAAGTGATATTGAAATAATATATAGTAATTGGGACTAATAAATTTTATTAATTAAAATAAATATTAATTAATTAATAAATTAATAAATTATTAATTTTAAAAAAATTATAATTTAATAAATAATATTTAATCAACTAAAAAATTATTATATTTTACTAATTTTGTAATCAATTTAATATGAATTAAATAAAAAAAATATTACCAATTAAATATGAATTGAACATAAAAATTAGAAAATTAAAGATAAGGTTCAATTAAATTTAAATTTAAAAAAAAAATAATAATAATAGGTTTATATTTTAATAAAATATCATCATTTCTTATATATACAATATTGATGAATTATTAATGATAAATTATTAATTTATAATATCAATAAAACTATGTAATTATATATAAATTTTTAAAAAAATATTATTTTATTAATTTATCAAAATTATTAATTTAATCCACTAGTTCAAATCGAAGCAGGAAAAAAGTATTATTTAATAAAAATTATTAATTTATCAAGTATTAACTTATAGAGGTTGTGTTGTACAAAATTAAAAAATTTCAAATTATAATTAAAGTGAAATTTATTAAAAAAATTATAATAAATGTTGTTAGCCTGAAAGTAATATTTTATTTAATTTATATTTTTTAAAATAAATTGGATATATAAATTATTATATTTAAATATTTTAGATATATATTTAATAATTATATATATTAAAGTACAAAAATTTTAATTGAATTCACAAAAATATGATAATATAGAAAATATAATAATAAGATGATTTCAAATAAGCTTAATTTTTAAGAGAGAAAAATAAATAAATGAAAAATTAATAATAGTAATAATAATTATAGATTTTCTAAGAAAGAAGTAATTATGGACTCTTAAAAAAATAATTATTAATTCTTTAAATCAAAGTATTTGAACAATTATTTTTAAATCATATTTGTAGATTTAAATTTTTATTACTGTTATGAAAAAAAAATTATATTTGAAAATATATTTTTTATTTTTTGAATTCTAACCCAATAATACCGAAAATTAAGTATAAAACTTTTACTATTTAAAACACATTTAAATAGATATTACCTTTTGC
Organism: Aleurites moluccanus; assembly: GCA_948193065.1. NCBI lineage: Eukaryota > Viridiplantae > Streptophyta > Magnoliopsida > Malpighiales > Euphorbiaceae > Aleurites > Aleurites moluccanus. The sequence goes on along the minus strand of CANXYC012461112.1, from coordinate 12,291 downwards.
ATACTTAAATATAGGTTAAAGGTGAATACATATGCAGCATTTTTCAATGAATAGAGTATAAGAATTTTTATTTTTTAAATCTATAAAAATTTTACATTCTTCATTTGTTGTTGACTAAAATGATTATATGTATATATACTATAAATGAAAATTGTATTATATTATAGCGGTCATTACCGGTAATTAATAATTAATTTTTTTTAGTAAATTTAATATATATTTGGATTAGTAGTTAAGAATTAGTAATTAAGGTTGAGTTTTCAATTATTAATATGAGATATTTGGTAAATTTAGGATTTTAAATAGTATTTTAAAATCTAACACTTAGTTATTTAAAATTATAATTATATAATTTTTAATTTAATTCTTTCACTATTGATCATTAATTGTTAGCTATTGATCACTGACATTAAAAATATAATAAAGCCAATTTATACTTGAAAATAGTTTATTTTTTTCAATTAATAAAAAAAACTTTTTTTTGTTAATTAATTTTTTTTATACATGCCAAATACAATAAAATACAGAAAGCTTAACCCTTAAGTATTGAACTTTTCCTCAATTACTATAAGTTTCTGTCTTACCAAATTGTTTGTCCACAAAAGGAAATTACTTAGGAAATGAAAATCAATATACAGCTAAAATTACTCTTTTTTGTGTCCATATAATTGTACAAGACAATACATAATCGGGTTGAGGGGGCTGCTGTGTATTTTTACACAACAGTCTCTTATGTGTCCTATTTTACTTATTTAAAAAATTTTATAAAATTTTTTAAAAATTATATTTTGATAGTTTTTTATTTAATGAATCTATTGATATATTTTTTATGTTAAAAAAAAATAATTTGGATAGGAAAAAATGCATTAGAAATTTTATGTATTATATTTAATGGCCTAGATTTAACGCATTTCTAATGCAATTTTTCCTGTCCAAATGATTTTTGTTTAGCATAAAAAATATATCAATAGATTCATTAAATAAAAAACTATCAAAATATAATTTTTAAAAAAATTTATAAAATTTTTTAAATAAATAAAATGAGACACATGAGGGGCTCCTCAACCCTACATAATCACACTAAAATTATGGTGGAAAGAAGAAATATAACTTTTAATATAAATATGTTCAATATAAATTTCCATTTTTTTTATAATATGTCTATTTGTCTTTTAACTTTTTATAAAATGAATTTTAATTCATTTTTTTATTAAAATAATATGCAGTATAAATTATTTTAATTAAAAATTAAGATAAAATTATTTTAATAGCAAATATCTGATTCCAGTCTCATAAATAATAAATCTCATTTTCAACACATAGAAAAAAGTTTAGCTATGAGTTTTAAATATAACAAAATAAATTTTATATAGTTTCATATATATTATATATTTTCATTTAGTTTTTTAGAATCTAAATGAATATATTTTAATAACTAAAAGTTATTTTATATAATTAAAGTTCGAATCTCATTAATAAAATTAATATAAAAAATTATTTTATATAAAATTTTAAAAATATTAATTAAAATAATTAAATATTATTAATGGAGTTTGAATCTTAAGATAAAATTTTAATTGTTGTGAGCGTTTTTAACTCGAATTTAAATTAATTAGATATAAAAAAAAGTGAATAATTCAAACTTTACCTTTCAAAGGGAAAAAAAAAATCTAGAAACTCATTTCCTTGACAAATTGTATAACCAATTTTGGATATATATATATATATATATTCTAACAAATATTTTTCCAAATCACCTGATTCATACTTCATTCATTATTCAAATTTTACCAAATAATTTAATCCCATATCCATATATTGAGTATAATATAATCCCTTGTAGATATGTATATATACATGGGGTATGTCATCATTCATTATTGAGCTAATCACTTGGCCCACCTTCCTGACTTTATCCTCACCATTACTCAAATTTGTTCCTTTATCCATAATTATTAGTAGTGTTACTTTTTAAATTATAATAAGACAAATATTATATGAAAATATTAAAATAAAAACATATATATATATATATTTTTATCATGAATAGAGAAACTATAACTAATTTATTATTTAAAGAAATATATTTTTGTGTGCAAAATAAAAACACATTTTGATTAGGATTTCAAACTTTATTTTGTGTTATTAAATAAATATAAAATTAAATTATTTGTACTAAAATTTATAAATAAACATCAATAATTTTTTAATCAATAATATTAAAATCTTGTTAAAAATTATAGACAAATTTAAGCTATAATTAGATTTAAATATATCAAAATAAATAAATAATGTTATTAATAAAAATATGTCATTTTTTAAAGAATTTTAAAAAATAAAGTGTTTTAATCTTTTTACACGATAAAATATTTTTAACAGATTTAATTATAAAGAATAATTTAAATTGGATAAAAAAAAATTATTTTTTACAGAATATTATATATTAAAAAAATTCAAATTAAGCGCACTAAAATATTTAAAAATAAATATATATTTTTTTAAATAATGTATTTTGAACCGATTATCCTCTTAATATTAAAAGAAAAAATTATTCAAATTGTAGCATAGAAGGCGGCATTTGACCGGTAAAATACAAACTTTGAATCCAATTCCAACTTAACAAAGCTTTTGAGTTTTGACCTTCTAGGTTCTGATTTCAGGTGGGGCCCGTATAAATGAATATAAAATAACAATTTCGTGAATTATGTTCTAAAATGCCAGCTTGTCCAGGGATTGAGGTGCTAAAAATAAATTAGTTTCTATTATATTAATTTATATTAATTTTTTAAAGGTTAAAAAATATTTGTAAAATTTTTTAAAAATTATAATATTATATTATTTTTTATAACGAATCCAATGATATATTTTTTGTATAAAATAAAAATTAAATAAATTTAAAAAATATAATATAAGTATATTAAATCTAGACCGTTTAAATTTAATGGTCTAGATTTAATATATTTCTAATATATATTTTTAAATTCATTTGATTTTTATTTTGTACAAAAATATGTCATTGGATTCGATATAAAAAATACTATAATATTATAATTTTTAAAAAAAATTTCAAAAATTTTTTGACCTCTAAAAATCTAACACAACAGAAACTGATATATTTTTAGAACATCAGCCTCCCTCAACCCAATTTCCATGTGCTTTAACTATTTTATTTTATTTTAAAAAAGTAATTAAATATATTTTAAAATTCTTTTTTTTAAATGAAATATATTTTAAAATTTTTAAATACATTTCATCTTATCCTTTTAATTTAGTAAATAAATATATTTACCCATATAATTTTATAAATTACAATATCATTAATTTGATATGAATAATCACTCTATTTATTTTTGAACTAGAAATTTAAAAATAAAAATCTCAAAATTTCAATTCAATTTCAAAATTTTTAAAAATCCAACTTTACTCGAATTATATATAATTTTACTCTCTTTAATTATATATAAATCTATCTAAACATATTATCATATTATTTAATAATCAAATTATACTAATATTAAATTTTCTAACCTCAATGCTAAAAAATCAAAAGATGATGCAAGTAATTGAATTAAACAAGTAATTGAATTAAACAGTACAATTTCGAAGGAGTATGTTGTTATTGCCAATCAAATTTGACTAGTTTGACGAACTTATTTATTTATTTGAAAAAAGAAGAAAAAAAGGTTTGACTAAGTTATTTTTTCTTTTCTTCTATAGGAAGATAGTAGAAAGATGAAAGAGGCGGCTTGAGGCTTTCCTTCTTGAAGCTTCATATAGTTCCATACGGTAATAAATAAATATATTAGTGAAATTGTTTCCACAGAAATTAAGAAATAAAACCTAATTAGAGGTTTAAAATAAAAGAAAAAAAAAATACTAGTGGTGGCTGATGGGACCCATTACTATTTGGCTATAAAAAATCGAGGCTGAAAATAATTTTATTTCTAGAATTATCATTATGACTAGAAAATGAAAATTCAAAATAATTGCTATTAGACCATTGCACTTTTTATAGTGGCTTTCTCTATCTTTTGTGTATGAGTTGGTGGAAGAGATAAACGCATAGAGTTTTTTTATCAGGATAACATCATAAATTAAATAATATTTTTGAATTAATCATATAAAATTTCCTCCCAACTTCATCATTTAAAAATAGTTAAGTCTAAACTCATCATAGTTGTTGGGTCCATATGGACCTGCTCATTAAATATTAAAAATTCTAAATTACATATTTATTTATTTATTTATTTTAATCAACAGCTAGCAATTATTTAATTATTGTTGCAAATGAGCCTTTTTGCAAATAATTATTGAAATTATTCCTCCTTGTAATCATAATCACATATAATTATACAATTATATATTTTTTTTCCTAAAAATTCTTTTTTTTTTTTTGGTCTGTCGTGAAATATAATCCACTAATCAAATGATAAATTATTAAATGCGTGATTAATATTATAGACTAATTAAAATGAATAATTTAATTATTATAAATATTAAAAAATAAAAATATTAAAAAATATATAATATGAATATTTTAAATAAAAATATTTTTAAAAAAATAATAAAACTAATATAATAAATTAAAAATAATTAAATTTTTTAATTCATACATAAAATAAAATAAAATTATCTTTTTAAACATAGAAAATATAATATTACTTTCTTATATTAATAATTGCCTTTTTTAATTTTAACAACCTACCTAGGACATGGCATCAAATTATGAGTCACTTCCTTTATGGTAATTATATTTTGTTTATTGCATTGTTTGTCCTTGTTGGGTTGGACCGAACAATTCAAGCTTATCACTGCTGATTTTTTTAGCTTCATCTAGTGTTAATGTATATTTGATTTAATAAAGTATTTATATTCTCATTTTTGTTTCAATAAAATAGCTTAGTGGGTATTTAGTAAAGAATTTTAATATAGCGATTAGTTTTTTAATTTTTAACAACTGCATTATAATTTTTAGTTATTGATAGCTATTAGTTGTTAAATAATTATTTATAAAAATTTTAATTTAAAAAAAAAAATTGAAGTAAAAAAAATTAAATTATTTTTAATTAAATTATTTTTTAAAATAATATTTAAATAAAAAAATAAATATTAATATTTATTGTTAATAATCTTTGAATATAATTACAGTTAACAACTAATAATAATTTTATCAAATAGATACAACAATCAGTTATTAAATAATAACTACCATACACTAGCTATCAGTTATCAGCTACCAGTTATCAGCAATAATTAACAGTTATTATAAATGGTTAAATTAAACAAACTTTATTTATTTATTTAGTTTATTATTTATATCAATACTAAGATGTAATTTAATTATTTTTTTATACCTAAAATCGTATAAAATAAGAGATTTCATATATAATATATTAAAACGAAGAATTGTATCACAAATTGTATAAATTCATAATATTACTTATATGTCTCCAACGAAAAGGAATTTGTCTACTAAATATTGATGTAAACTAAAGAAAATAGAAAAATAGAACAAAATATTTTGAAAAGTAAAAAAAAAAAAAAGTAGACATACAAATATTTAAAATATTATTCTAATAATTATTTTTTTTATTCCAATAGAATTTATTATGTATTTTAATTAGTTAAATAAATTTACAATATACATATATTATATAAATTTTAAAAATTAATTTGATTGATATCGATTAAACATTAAATTCTAGATGTCAGCACCTCTAAAAAGATAATTTAATCACATTTAATCTTAGAATATATAGATTAAATATGAGTATATATGAGATTATTTGAAGTCCAGCACCTTATAAACCTTATTTTGATAGGCTATTTCTAATCTTCTATCCAAACACTATGTTCTATACCATCACTTGTAGATTTAAGAAGAGATTTTTCTCATATCGACAACAAATGGGAATCCAAACATTCCAAAATAGAGATCGAGCTTTCAACTTTCCAATTTAAATGCATTCAATTCAAATAATAATAATAATAATAATAATAATAGTAGTAAGGGTAGAGCAAGAATAACAATCCATAAATTATTTTGGAGGATTCAATCCTATCCTACCCAATTATTTAAATAATATTTCTATAAACTTTTGGTTTCATGTTAATAAAATAATCTTGAAAAATATGAAATTATATATATCAAAACATAATCAAATGATAAGTATATATTAATTTAGCTAATAAATATAAGTTCGATTCTCACTATTTATATTTAAAAAAAAATCAATTGTGATTAATATTATTATTATTATTCATGGATATTGTACTCGTTGGCTTATCAAATAAAAATTAAACTATCACAAAATCTCATTTTTATTCTAAATTGTTAAGATATTTTATTTTTTAGAAGAATATTTTCAATTTTTTTTAACAATAAAAAAATAACTTAGATATGTTTTCATGTACTGTATTAAAGTTATATTTTAAAACATATTTGAATGGATGATTGATAATTGTTAATTTATAATAAAAATATTTTTTTAATTGGTATAAATTTTAATCGACAATCATAACTTTTATTTATTATCCGATTTTATCAATTTGAAATAGACAAATCGATAATTAGTTTTTATTTAAATATTAAAAAAAAATTCAATTACTAATGCATATATTTTTAAACAGCTATTAGATTTTATAGTTAGACATTTAAACTCCTCCTTATAATTAGATAAAAAAAAAATCATTCGCATTAGAATTAAGAAATTCATAAATAAATAAAAATCATCATTCATTCAAACCAAACCTCACAAATTAGCTTACGGTTGGAGATTGAAGAGAAATAGCTGGTGTGAAAGCATTGACAGATAGCAGACACATAAAGGCACAAGTTGAATAGAATTATGTTTTGTGTTTGTTGTTTCCAATTGTCCAAGCACAATATCCATTTTTCCTTGCATAATAACCAAGTAGTTGAGTAGTTAGCCAACTCTTTTATTCACTTAGCATTTGCACCATTTTCTTTGTAGCTATATGTCTTAGAGATGACTCAGATGAGTTATAAGACTTGTTGATCCTCTAGAATATTATTGACACTTGTCTTTTGAGCAAGCAATATAAGATTGGATAAGATTGGACTATGTTTGGAGTAGAATTTACCTGAGTTTGGGGATAGAGATTAGCTTATAATATTCTTTTTTTAAGAAGATTTATTTTCATTTTTTTATTCTTTCATATTGACTAAATACTTTAAATAATTACAGGTGATGTTGGAAAATAATATTTTTATTGTAAAAAGTCTTATTTTTAAATCTACCCCTTTATTTTTTGTCCTTTTTATTTGTGAGAGAATCCTAGTGATTTTGTTACATAAATTATTAAAGATTTGTTTGATTAGCCTTCTTTTTCAAAGGTTTTAATATAAAATATATTTTTATTTAAAAATAAAATAATATAAATACAGTTTCTGATGTGTTAAAATCAATATTATTATTTAATTTCATAAATCTTAATATTGTAACTATATTCTTATCCTTTAATTTAATTAGTATATAATAAAATATTTTAATTTGTGTTTTTATAATTAATCTATATATGCATTTAAATTTTTTTTATTACATAAACTCTTAATTTCAATTTTACTAAAAAAATTAAATTATTATATATATTATTTATCTACAATACATATACATAATATGAAAATATAATTAAGTATAATAAAATAGTAAATACATATAAATTTTGAATATTAAATTTCGTTTTGAATTTCTTTTTTCTATGAAAATAAAAATATTTATAATATTTTATTTTTAATAGATATAACACTTTATTAATATCAACATCCACATTAATGAATATATACTTAGCTGGAGGGTGTTTGGATAAAAACTCTATTTTGAAAATAGAGTTTTAAAAATGTTATTTAAAAAAAAGTTATTATATTTATTTTTTTTTAAATTTCAAAATAATATTTTAAATTAATCATTAGAATACTCAAAAAATTATTTAAAATTTTTTAAATTTCAAAACAGTATTTTATATCTACATTAAAATAGATTCAAACACCCCCACTTAGTAGATAAAGAAATTCCTATGGTTCACACTTCACACCACACCACCACTCCCTATCATTCTTTCAAGCATATGAAAAACATGTTTTTTAACAGTATGATATATATATATATATATATATATATATATATATATATATATATATATATATATGTGTGTGTGTGTGTGTGTGTGTGTGTGTGTGTGTGTGTGTGTGGCTATTTTCGAGTTAATTTACTTTTAATTAATATTAACTCTTGAGTATCGGTCTTAAAATTGAATTATGATCAATAGAAAATTTATAAACTTCATTATCAAACAAGTTAATATTTTAGATTATATATTTTATTAGTACGTAAGAGATTAACTTAGTATAATATAATAAAACAAATAACAAGTTGCAGAGAACATATTTTTTCAAATGAAATGAATAATTTTTATTTTTTATTAATAAAAAATAAAATATAAAGCTGTATAAATCATAAATTATATTCTTGAATCCAATACAAAATATGATAATTTTTATTAGCAGAAAAATTATTCATATTAATAAAGCAATCGATTCAACATAAAAATAATAAGCATGATATTTTTATAATAATTACATCATATGTATAATTTGACTTCTATATTTTTAAACAAATTCAGTTATATAATTACAAATATTTAATTTTTTATTTACATTAATACTTAAAATAAGTTACAAGTTTGCTTTTTACAAACTTGTATTTAGTAAAATAAATAAAAAATTTAAGAAATAAAAGTGAAATTGTAGAGTTGCCACCAAAAGTGATAGAAAGGAGGGTGAATAAAAAATATAGAATAATGAATTTTTTAATTAATATTAGAATCGATTTCAGATCTGAAAAACTTGAAATTATTAAAAAAAAAAAAGAAATTTTAGAAAATAGAATTTTAATTTTTGTTAAAAATCTCACATTTGAATCTTATAATTTAAATAAAATTAAATTTATTTCATAAATAAAAATAAAATTTAATTGCTGATATTATGCTAAAAATTTAAAATTTAAATATTAAAAAGAAAGTCATAAAATTGAAAAAATTAAAATAGTGACCTGGCAGAAGATTAAATATATGCCAGTTGGCTACAATCCTCCAGCCAACTACTATTGGCATTTGTGGGGGGCTATTAATTTTATCAGTGGATTTCTAGTTGTACCTATAGGAGTGCTTTTATTATTTATTAATTTTATGGATGAGATTTTCACTCTTTGATCAAGTTTTATCAGTTTAATCAGTTCGGTTTAATTTAATTTTTTAAATTTTAAATTTAATTAATTTTTTTTTAATTTAGTTCGATTTAAAATTAATTGACTGAATGAGCTTTAAATAATTTGACACAAGGAAATATTATATAGATAATTATTCAATTTTAATTTTTTATTTATTATAATAGCTAGACTTTTCAGTAATATAATAAAAATTATAAGATGATTATAAATTATTTTCTATTATATAATATACTATATATGTGAATTTTATATATTTATATATATAATATGAAATAACTCAACTATTTATTATTAAATCAAAATCTTATTGGAAGTTTGATTTTATTTTAGAATTATAATTTTAATTTAATAATAAAAATTTCAAATAAAACAAATAAGATTTTAAGCAATAAGAATTGAAAGTAATTTTATTTATTTATAGATAATAAGAGATATCTCCACTATTTCAAATCAATGTGAACGTAAGAAATAAGTCGATAATAATGACACAAATTGATGAGATGATAATGAAAGGTGTTGTCTACATACAATGATAATTGCATAATACTAACAGAGAGAAAAAGAATGGAAGTTTCATGGATTAATTTTCACAATAAAATTGCTTGCGACCTTTCTATTATGTATTTATAAAATAGACCAATCAATTTTCCTACGTGAAAGGAAAGGTAGAAATTATTGATTATTAAGTAATTGTTTTTCTTGAGGACCAGAAAATGATATTTGCTTTTGCAACTCACCTATCTTAATCTATGTCACATTCATTGTTAGAAGTAATTATTTTTGCATGAGTTCTTTTATGTTCATTAAAAATAAATTTGAAATAATTAACTCAAAAAGGGAAAAATTATAAATTAGGGTTTCATAATTTATACATGCATTTATCAGTTTTTTTTAAATATAAGCTTTTCATTATCATAAAAAGAAAATATATAATAATAAATAAATTGTTTTAATGGAGATCGTGCTTATTTAATTAACTTATTTGCATTTCAGAATTATTATAAAGTTAATAAAAGATTTTTTTATCCACCATCATCTAGATCATCCAAATACATTGACTTTGGACAAAATTTAAAAAGAAAAATAATAACAAATTATAAAAATGATGGATGTGGCTATATTTTGTTGAAGACGATCACTAGAAAAATCTTAATTTGTAGGTAGATTGAGTCAAAAATCTATGTAGAAAATTTATGAATATTCAGGTAGAAAATTTATGGATATTTAGGTAGATTAAATTATTTTTTTTTTTTTTAAATTTATTGTTGATAAATTTTTTAAATAACAAAAACCATCATAAAGATGATAAGAAAAGATCCTATTATTAAGGATAAAGACACCATGAAAAATATATAGAAAATTCAAAATAAATAAACATAATTAAAAAATCCCATAAAATGAAAAAAGAAAGCATGAAAATAAAAGAAATAATAGATTTGGAATTGTTACTGATATAGTGCCCGTTTAGCACAACTTATGAAAAGGAAAAAATAATTTTTTTAGATAAGAAACTGATTTTGTCTCAGTTTATAGTGTTTGGTAAATATCAAAATTAATAAAAACAATTATCTAAATAGCTAAAATTCAGCTATTTAGATAAGTTAGAAATGGAAGCTTTTCAGGAAAACTGAATTTTAGATTAAACGCGTAGCTAATTTTAAAAAATTAATAGACAAAAATACCTTTATGAATTTATAAGCAGTTTTTAAATTGTATTTTACCAAATACAAACATATAGCTAATTATTTTTAGAAATATCACTTTTAAAAAAATAATTTTTCTCTATATAAAAAATTATTTTCATAAACTGTGTCAAACTTGCCGATAAACTGGCAGCAACCTCAAATCTAAGACTCATATCTAGTGAAAATAAAAGAGAGAAAGCAAGAGACATGCATTTATTAGTTTGAGCAGTGGTGAATCCAAGAACCAACGAAAATTCATTACGGGTTTATATTTAAATATAAAAATCTAGCTAGAAAAGTTCTTAGAGCAAGATGGGCGACAAAAAAAAAAAAAATAAATAAATCAAATTTAAGAGTGTAAATATGAAAAAATAAAAAAATTTAGGAGGCAAATATGAAAAAAATAAAAATTATAAGTATAAAATTAAAAACATTTATGGAGCTAGGGGCTCCTAAATCTGCCAATGCTCATGAGAAAACAAATTGAAAAAAATCAATGATAGAGATTAAGAAATTATTGATAAAAGTTAGTTTTATTCCAATATATTGATTTGCATCTATAAAAACTTTATATTTCGATTTATTGTTAATATGAAAAATACCTTTAAAAAGAAGAAATTGTATCAAGTGATTAACAAATAGGCGTAGAATTGGAAAATTTTATTAGAGAGTCAACCTTAGTAGAAGAATAAATTATTTCTTTATAATATAAAATAAAATTTGAATATAAAGTAATAAAAATAATTAAAAAATACAGAAAATGTATTATGATTAGATAAGAAAAATAATTTTTATTTAAATTAAAGAAAAAAAAGGAATTGAGAAAAATAGAAAAATTTTTTTTTTTCTAGAAATGACAAATTTCAATAAAAAAATTAAAACTTTAAAAAGAAAGGACAATTTGCGGTAATTGAAATTTTAAGTTTATTAATTACTAGTAAAATAAAAATAAACGGATTAAGTTTTATTGAAATTTTGATTTTTTTTTATCCAATCAATATTTACCTTTTTTAATAGAATCAATATTTGTTTAAATAATAATAATAATTAAATAAATTATTAATAAAAATATTTTTTAATTAAATATTTTTTATTTATATGTATGAATAAAATAATTTAATACTATAAATTTTGGAGGACCAAATAAAAAAAATTATAATATATATATATATATATATATATATATATATATATATTAATTCTTACATAATTTTAATTATAAAATATGATATAAGTCTTTTTAATTATTTTTGTTATGTAATTTTATTCTAAATAATATATTAATAGTAAATAAGTCATTTAATTAATAAATTATTATAATTTAATTTTTTATATTATTATTTTGCTAAATTAATAAA
>CANXYC012460788.1:0-36071 GCA_948193065.1 Aleurites moluccanus | reverse complement strand
TATATATATATATATATATATATATATATTATTTTTTATCATTACTACAATTAAATATATTTAATTTTATTTTATATATAATTACATATTTCTTATCCTAATATTAATTTTGAATTTAAAAAAAAAATCATTCATAAACATTAATTAAAGATAAAAAAAAGTTTAATTTAAAAAAAATATAAGTTTTTGATATACTAATTAATGAAATAAACAAGTTTTGAGTTGTATAATATTAAATTATTTTTGAAATTTCTTTTTATTACCGACATTGTATTAATATTTTTTAAATTTATAATAAAATAATAATAATTTATAAAAAAAAATTGATTTGAAACTAACAAATCAAATATATTTAAATTAAATCAAATTAAATTAAATTAATAATTTTAATATAATAATAATTTAATTAAATTCATCAAACCAAATCAATGCCACCTGGAAGTAGGTATGGATAAGCAATATTTTCGCTTATACAACGTGCAAATATAACGCCAAACTACGTAATTAATTACATATTTCTTAGAAAACACACGATTAAGTCAATTACATGTGGAGTCTATACAGGATCAGGATTAAATTAATTAAAATATTATTTGTTGGCCATTCCCATGAATGTTGGATAATACCTTTCTCAACCTAAAAATCTGTTAAATAAAAAAAAAAAAGGTATATTTAATGCTTTGCCACACTTTAAGACAAGTATGATATTATTTAATGATGAAATTAATTAATTTAACGTAACAAGCAGGATTTGCCTTTGAAAAAAATAGATTAAGATTATTTAAGTCTTTAATCCTTCAATAAATGAGGTTTTATATATTTAAGCTTTCAATCCTACCATACATATTTCTTTAATTTATTTTTTTTAATTTGATGTGCTTTTAATAGGTGTAAAAGTCAAATCAATTAAATTAATCAAATCAAATCAAATTCATTAAAATAAATTAAAATTAATAGTTTCATAATTATTTAATTTAGTTTCAATTTAAAAAATGGAGCAAACTGAAAATTTAATTTGATTTATAGTTTGAATATTTTTTTCGATATCAAATCGAACTAAACCGAATTTATATATATATTTTATTATTATAATTAAATATATTTAATTTTACTTAATATACAATTACATATTTTTTTAAACATAATATTACTCTAAAATTTTAAAAAAATCATTCATAAAAAATTAGTTAAAGATAAATAAAAAAGAGTTAAGAGAAAAAAATATAAATTTTAGAATATTAATTAATAAAATAGATAAGCGTTGCATATTGAATTATTTTTAAAATTTTTTATTATAGATAAAATCTTTCTTTTTTTTTTAATTTGGTATTATTATTTTTTAATTTAAAATATTATTTATTTCAAAATGATTATTTTTCTTTTTAATTTTGTTGCATAAGAATATAAATTTTTATTTTTTAATTTAGTGTCATATTATATATAGAGAGAGTATTTTAATCATTTATGAGAGAAAGTATTTTATCATTTAATGTTATACTTTTTAATTAGAAAAAAAAATTAATATTCATAAGTTTTTATTAAGTAAAAGATTTTAGGGGTATTATAATAATTTTATTACATCTAAAAAAATTATATGATATGAAGTGTATTTAATAACTCCCTAATTATTATACATTAAGATATTTTTTTAATTGATTCAAAGATTCGTATGTCAAATGAACAATTAGAAGACCAATTTTTCATTTAATTGCTTCAATTAAAAAGAAAAAAAAAATTAGAAAAAAAGTGAAATTAATCATTTGAATACAAAAGAATAAGAAGAAATATTTTGGTTGTTAATTTTTTTTTTTTTTTTTTTTTTTGAGAGAGAGACAAAAAAAAAAATTATAAATTTACCTGAAAATTATAGGAGTTAAGGAAAAAAAAATGGTAAAAAAATAAATATATTGAAATTTAAAATAAATTGATGAAATGAAAATATCTTTAAATAAGTTAGAATAATCTATTACAGATAAAATCAAATAATAAAAATTATAAGTCCAAATTTAATTAATAAAAAATTTATTTTAAATTTTTTTTATAATATTTTTTTATTATTATTTTATATCGTTAAGTAATATTAGTTATATATGATTAATAATCTTATTATCAAAATTTAAATATTTTATTCGATAAAAAATTATATATATATACACAGTTTTTTCCTGACAGCTGACGTGATCATTGAAACAATCATCACCGGCCATCAAGTTGACTTGTCAGCAATGCCGTGTGGCTTTGCCTCGCGGGATCCTTATAGGTAACCGACTAATTTAATAAAATTTCAACATATTTGCTCCACTAATCCACGGTATGCACTATACATGACATACACTCTTTTATAGTTACGACTCTTTTCAAATATTTTTTTTTTTTTTATATATTTTATTTTAGCATGTGAGTTTTATCTTTTTATTATCAAATATGTAAATAAATAATGTTTCTAATTAAATACATTGGATCTTAACTATTTTATATGTAATTATCCTTTGTTTAGTATAAAAATATTAATATTTTTTTAATTTTTTAATAAGTACATTTAAGATATTAGTAAATGGTAATTATTTCATATAAAATATAATTATATAAATATAAATAAATTAATATAAAAATAATTGAATGAAAAAAATTAGAAATTTTAATTAGTTTTATTTTGAAATAATCACTATTATCGATAAGTTATAATTTTTTTTATTAATTTAAGTTATTTTTAAATTTATTTCTTTTATATTACTTAAATTTTTATTTTTTAGCTAAAATTTTTAGCGCACATATGAAAAAAATTAAATATAGACCATTAAATAATGTACTTCTTATTATTGGGGCATATCATATCCTCTCATTATTAAGAGGTTATTTAGTTGATTGACTAAGTACTTTTAATTTTCGATTATCAATATATACATCGTCAATTGAAAAAATTTATGTTATTTGATTGATCAATTAAAAATTTCGATTAAGACAAAATTTATCATCAATCGATAAATTCATAAACTATTTATAACGATTCGCGATTTGATAATCACATTTTTATAACAATCGCACTACCAAACAACCCCTAATATTTTTATCTTTATTGTAAGCTATGCTTTATTCCAAAAAAAAAAATTCACTTAAATTTTCTTTTATTTTATAAAATTTTTAACAAAATATGAAATGTAAAAAAATAAAAGGAAGCATTTGAGTACTTCATATTTAAGTTTTTTCAGTTAAACGCTTAATTATAAAAAAAGAAAAAAAAAAAACTCATACGTGAGACTGCCTACGTGTTCTTCAGGAGTACACATAAGCACAAAGCAAGAGCAAACGTGGTGACGAGTCCATAAAAATGGGTTGGAAACTTGGAATGTTTGGTTGGAGATTTTTGTTTGCCTAAGAGGGTCTCCCCTTTATAGATTTCTCCATTCCTAAAATCGATGTTATTTTTTAAATGCTAAAATAATTTTTTTTCTTTTTCCAATCTTACCCTCATAACTTATATATATATTAAATGGAAAAAAATCAATAATAAAAATTTGAATTGAAGGTCAAATTTCCATTGAACTATTTAGTGATAGTATCTCTCTTAATTGAATAATATATATAAATTTAAATTTTCTCTCTTTCAGTATCCTAATAAAATAATTAAGTCCATAAATATATTTTATATCTCGCAATTATATTATATGATATCATTATCATGTGGATTTTGTACTAATCAAAAGATATTTTATTTTATATTATATATATATAAAATAATAATATGGCAAAAGTATTTACTTTTTTCACCAATGCTCAATGATCAACCTATCTTATAAAAATAATTTAAATCGAGGAAGATAAATACATAATTAATCGCCTCATATCATGTCAACCATAAGTCAATAACTAACACATATAGTATTTTAAAAAAAAAAATTATTGGTGCCAAGCAATTATATTATAAATAAGCAAAACACATTTCGAGATCCTTAAATTTTATATTTTTTATTTATTGAGTATCTAAATTTACTTTTATATTATTAAATTTTCGAATTATTAATTTTTTACTTATTAAATAATTTTTTAACGAATGTTTACGATAATATAATTTACGAGTATTAAAAACACGTTATCCCATTTAATAAGTTAATCTAGATTTGATTGCTGATAAAACGTATTTTGAGGCCTCTAAACTTTTTATATTTTATTTATTGAGCTCCTAAATTTGCTTTTATATTAATTGAGCTTTTAAACTATTTAGGTGAAAATGATGATGGGAATAATAATGAGTACTATAATAATTCAGATTATGAGAATTATTATAATGAGTTTGATGAGAATTGTGCATATGATACTTTTAGAAGGAAATTAAATAGGATTATGTATTGATTTAAATGTAAGGATTTCAATTTTTTTTGTTCGGTTACGATTTTCTAAAATGTCGAAGAATTCAAAAATGCAATAGTTAGATATTAAGTGCTTAAAGGTTTAGGAATACGTTATGCAAAAAATGAGCATAAAAGAGTAATAATTAAATATGCTAAAAACTGTTACTGAATTTTATTTATTAACAATGAAAATAATAAAAATATTTTACTTATTAAAACTTATCACTCACATCATAAGTATTATAGTGTTTATAAAAATAAATTTGCAATTCTTGCATTTCTTGTTAAAATGTATAAGGGTAAAATTGCATAACAACCTAATATCACTTCGAGAAATTTAAAGAATTTATTATATACAAATTTGAAATATGTAAGAAATCAATAATTTGAGAATTCAATCAATGTAAAAGTAAATTTGCAGAACTCAATAGATAAAAAGTAAAAAAATTTAAGGATATCAGATGTGTTTTACCTATAATAAAATCTCAATCATCTTATTAAATGGGCATAACGCTCTTTAAACACGCATAAATTATATTTTCGTTAATTATCATTAAAAAATCATTCAATAAATAAGAAATCAATAATTTGAGAACTTATTAAATATAAAATTAAATTTAGGGGTTCAATAAATAATAAAAAAAAATTTCAAAAGTATCGTGATGCGTTTTACCTTGAATATATATTGTTTTTTTTTTTTTTTTATTGTATTGTTTTAACACATACATATAATAATCTTTTTAAGCAAAAAGAAAAAAAAAAGTATTTTTACTAAAATAATAATTTTTTATTAAATAATAAACGTTATAAATGTAAAATATATAATTATTAAAAATTTATTTATTTATTTAATTCATTTATTATTTTACTCTTATATCACTCACCTTTTTAATTATCTTATAATTTATATTTATTAATTATTATTTATATTTTTAATATATTTTTAAAGAAGATATTATTATAATTTTAAGATAAAATGTAATTTAAATTAGATTATGAAAAAATTAAATTAGAACATATTAAAAAAAATTAAAATATTTATGATGGGAAGAGTGAGTAATATTATTCACTACATATTATACTAAGCCATATATATTATTACGCAAGATTGAATTATCAAAGGGGGAAAACAAAGTTTTTTTTTATTTAGATCGTATTTAAGAAAAAAAAATGTCAAATCTGTATAATTATAGTTTATGTTAATGATTTAAAAAAAAAAAAACTCAAACGTTGTAGTCACAAGAAAATTGACATAAATACGTAATAATTAATAAGTCGTAAAAATTAAGTTTTTGTTATAAATTATAAATAAAAAGAAATTTAAAAAAATAATAACTAATAAAAAAAAAAGTATATTCCGTTTGTTATAAAAGCATCTTATTTCCTGATCCAAAACCAAGTCACAGTTTTCACCACTCATAACCTTATACATAACAGAAACCAGAACGAACTAGAAACCCACCAAATAAATAGCTCTTCTTCTTCTTCTTCATTCAATGCCTTATCAGTAAGCTTTTTTTTTTTTCACCTAAAATCAAAATCAATTTCTTTTCAAAATAAACCCAATTCGTTAATCCTTTCAAAATCATCATCAATGGCCGCCACAAAAATCCAATCCAATTCCAGTAACAATCAGGCTCTTCTTCTCGGTCGATACGAGATCGGTAAACTTCTTGGCCATGGAACCTTCGCCAAGGTCTATCATGCCCGTAATGTCAAGACTAGCGAAAGCGTTGCCATCAAAGTTATTGATAAAGAGAAGATTCTAAAAGGCGGTTTAATTGCCCATATCAAAAGGGAAATCTCCATTCTCCGTCGTGTTCGACATCCTAATATAGTTCAACTTTTTGAGGTCATGGCCACCAAGGCCAAGATCTATTTCGTTATGGAATATGTTCGCGGTGGTGAATTGTTTAATAAGGTTGCTAAAGGAAGGTTAAAAGAGGAGGTTGCTCGGAAATATTTTCAGCAATTGATATCTGCTGTGTCGTTCTGTCACGCAAGAGGTGTTTTTCATCGAGATCTCAAGCCGGAAAATCTCTTGCTTGATGAGAATGGTGATTTGAAAGTTTCTGATTTTGGGCTTAGTGCGGTTTCCGATCAGATTAGACAAGATGGTTTGTTTCATACTTTTTGTGGAACGCCGGCGTATGTTGCCCCGGAAGTTTTGGCTAGAAAAGGGTATGATGCGGCCAAAGTTGATATCTGGTCTTGTGGGGTGATTTTGTTTGTATTAATGGCTGGTTACTTGCCATTTCAGGACCAGAATATCATGGTTATGTATAAGAAGATCTATAAGGGTGAGTTTCGGTGTCCTAGATGGTTCTCTCCGGAGCTCACTAGACTTCTCTCAAAGCTTCTTGATACAAACCCTGAAAATCGGATCACAATTCCAGAAATAATGGAGAATAGGTGGGTCAAAAAGGGGTTTAAGCATATCAAATTTTATATTGAGGACGATAAAGTTTTTAGTTTTGAGGATGGGGAACATAACGATGATGCTGGCTCATCTTCTGACCAATCACTTTCTGAATCAGAATCAGAATTCGAAACTCGAAGAAAGGTTACTTCATTACCAAGACCTGCAAGTTTGAATGCTTTTGATATTATATCCTTTTCGCCTGGATTTGATTTATCTGGGTTGTTTGAAGAAGGTGGAGAAGGAGCAAGATTTGTTTCAGGGGCTCCTGTATCCAAGATTATATCCAAACTGGAGGAAATTGCTAAAGTTGTGAGCTTTACAGTGAGGAAAAAGGATTGTAGAGTGAGTTTGGAAGGGTCTAGGGAGGGCGTTAAAGGTCCATTAACAATTGCAGCTGAGATATTTGAGTTAACACCAAAATTGGTGGTGGTGGAGGTTAAGAAGAAGGGAGGAGATAGAGGGGAGTATGAAGATTTCTGTAATAAGGAATTGAAACCTGGATTGCAGAAATTGATGCAAGAGGAATCTGAAGCTGCTGCGCCTGCTTCTTCACATGGATCATTGGATTCTTCACATTTAACTACTGAACCTTTACATGTATCGCAGGATTCTTCACAATTACTTACTGTATCTTTACCTGCTGATTCTCTACATTTACCTTCAGATACTGAATAGAGAGAGAAGAAAAGGGTATGCTTTTCTCTCCTTTTGCTAATTTGCTCTGCTAAAGCTTTGTATGATATGTTTTTTTTTATGTTTTTTTTTCCTGTTCTTTTTTTTTTTTCTGTTGTGCTTCTTAGGGGATCAGCTACTGATATATTGCATATCATTCTTGTATCGAGAAAGAGTAGATTAGATTAAAGAGAACGGAATACACATTTCTGCTTGTGAGTGCCTATATTGTAAATGAGGAAATGAAGTTTCCTTTACGACATTAATTTGTGCTCAATGGCTTCATTAACAAATTGGATTTTGATGGCAAAAGTGGACGTCACACATTTCAAATTTGTTGATTGTTTAACTCAAATGTGTCGACCAATTTAATGGATGGAATTTCCTTTTCTTGCTACCGATTTTACATTTTCTGCATAAACTTGTTTTCAAATAATGCAAGCTGGGGTTCATATATTTGTTGTTCAAAATTATGATCAATCAAGCCATTAGGCAACTTCTTTTTATATTAGGGCGTTAATAATATTTCTAGCATTTTTTTCAGTTGGAAGAAATAAAAGTGAGAGTTGATATTGTAGTGGATTTCTCAACATGCCTGATAAGGTCAGTTAAGTAAAAGAAAACTATTTGCTATTTACTGTTTAGATGAGGCCATAATGAATAATCAATAGTTTGAGTTGGAATCCCTCAAAAAAAAAAAAAAAAAAAAAAAAGAATGAATAAAGGTTTGAGTTGGAAGATGCTATCTGGTTTTTATTAAACTATTGCTGGTAATTTAGTTCATCAGAGAAAGACATGTTGAAAGTGGAATTGGTACCATTAACCGGATAAAACCACCTGGGCAGGGTTGTTCAATCTTTTGAAAGGGAATTCTGATAATTGAAATTAGGAGTTTGTCAATTTCAAAGGAAAAATTACTGTATTAAAGGCAATTAATATGCAGAAAATTTTTTCCCACTGTGAAATGGCATTATATTTTAATCTTTTGGAACTTCTTGTTGGTTTTCCAAGTTCTGCAATGTGAAATGCTAGGAACCAATGCAATTTGGATGTCGCTCTAACGGTCTAACCACCTAAAATTGCCAAAATGGTGTTGATAAGTGTGTCAGAACCTGTTGGTCCAACCAGTTGTCTAGTTCCAGGTTGTGTCTACGAAATGGGGATCATAGACTTGAATCCATCATAAAGTGCTCATTAAAGACATTGAAAGGATTCTCTTTTCATTTCTAAATTGGATTAAAGTGGCCAGCGAGGAACTCACCGGCCGAATGATTTGCACAAGAAAATTAGAGATGGTCCAAATAAAGTTATTTATGGAGACCTACTAGGGAAGAAGAAGGCTGTTGGCTTACATGTGCAAACATCTTTTCCAATGAGTTAATAGTTGGCCTTGACTTGTAGGCAAGGTCGAGGAGGTTGGTTTTTATCTATGGTGTGTTTGTTTTTCATTTCTCATCTTATCTTCTGCATTCCTTGCAAAACTGCTTGAGTGGCATTTTGTGTAACCATAGATATGGTGGTTGAATATATTTTTTTTTCCAAGTTGTAGCAAATTTGCATATTTGATTGTATGCATCGTCTTGTTAATTTTTTTTACTTTAGGACTGCCCTGTTTTATCATAGGATAAAAAAAGAAAATGGATTCACAGTTTTTGTAAGCAAAAAATCTTCAGAAGAGAGAGATAAAAATTTTCCACAAGCCTTCTTTCTACTATGTACTTTATTTTTTATTTAAAGATTTGCTATTAATCTCATTTACCACCAACATCCATGGTTTATATTTGTTTATACTCTTTCTGCTTTAAATCAATTGTCTGGCCGTCTGCTCTTCTGAAAATCTGCTGTGGTCTTGACATTTATTCTTAGCAACAGTTTGGTTGGTTAAAAAATAAGGTACGAAATTGAAATGAATGGGTGATTCGGATTCCTAGCGTTTGATTCACGAAAAAATACCTGAGAATTGGAATGTGATTTGGGAGAATCACCAATCCCCTCACCATTCAATGAATCAAATTTTGATTCCCATGGAAATCATTTTATTTTGATCAAATATATAATTAGTTGCCATGAATTATTTAAAATGTTAATATTAAATAGAAATTATAATAAAATATTAAAAAATATAAAATTAAATATTAACTAAATAAGTTTAAATAAAAATAAATATTTAAAATAAAATAAAAATAATGGTAAAAAATAAAAGTTAATTTTATTATCTCAAATAAATATTTTTCAAATTATATAAAATAATTTAGAAATTTGTTTCACTTAAAATAAATTTAAAAAAATGAGCAAATATATAGAGAGGGTGTGACTGTTCCTGCCACAGTTATTTTAGTCATGTGAGTAGGTAATTTGGCGTCTACGATCTAACCAACACTTTTTTTTTTTTTGTTTTAGTATTCATTTATTTATTAATTATTATTAAGTTAATTAATTTTTTTATTTTCCGAAATTTAGATTCAAAGTGGGCCAATAGGAGAGGGTCAATTTTGTTTTTATGTTTGGAAAAAAGTGATCTTTCAAAATCAAGAAATTGGACCCACCATTTACAATGACTAATTGACTATTTGTTTTGGTGCACTTTGACGATCCAAATTGAAGAGACAAAAGCATATGAAATAAGTGCAAGGCACTATCATTTTTTTTTATAGATTTTTTAGGGAGATTTTGCGGTCCCTGTTCTTATCAAATGATGTGCTGAATTTCTTTTTGGAGAAAATACTTATTTAATCCTTAAAATTTTATAAAATTAATAAAATAATTTTTATATTTTTAAAAAATAATTATTAAATTTATAACATTTGATTCAATCACAATAATTATTTTTTTTTAATTTTTTTATTAAATAAATTTAAAAATAAAATAAAATAACTTATTTTTTTAAAATATCTTCATTCCCAGGCTTTATATTTTTCTCTTCATTTTTTTCAATTTTTTTATTATTTTGTTTTCTTTTTTCTTATGTAGAAAGTTTTCATTCAAATATTTTTTTTTCTTTGATATGTGATTTTTTTTTTGTTCATTAATTAATAAATTTATTAATTGTGTAAATTTTATTTTATTGAAATTAAAAGAAGACAAATTTATGTATACATATTGTAATTGATGAAATTATGTAAAAAATGGAGGGTTTGATGTTGATAAAAGGTGAAAAAAATTTGATGTAGAGTTTAATGAAATAATATGAAAAAGAAAATTTGATAAAAATAAGAATATTTTTATCTTTTCACAGTATTTAACAGTTAAAATAGACAAAGATATTATTTTATTGACGAGATCAAATTCTAGAAATTTAATATTTATTTTTTAAAAATATAAAAATTATTTTATTAATTTTACTAAACCTAAAAAACTAAATAGTATTTTACCCTTTCTTTTTTTATTTTTTATTTATCAATATTACAAATCAATTTTCTTAGGTTGGCAACTCGGTGAAAGCGTAAACCCATGACTGTAAAGGTTTACCATCTGTGACCCAGGAGGCATGACAATAGCACTCTGCTTTGTCACTGTGGCTACATTGATACAGAGCCCTTGGCCCAACTACACCACCAACTGGCCTTTTGTTGGTAGTTGGAATGTCCTAATGAGATTCACATGACTCGTACTAAGGATTGTGGTTGGGAAAGCTTTCCCTTTTCTTGTTTGTTTTACATAAAATTCTTAAAATTATATTCAATCACTAAATTGGCAAAGCTTTGATGCATATGTTTGTTATGGGTACTCGACTCTCTTAATTAAAGAGGTACCTTGACTTGCTCAAGCCAATGAGAGTACTGTGAATAGCAGATGAAGAATTTGTGGGCAAGTGACAGGAATGATTGCAGGTCCAATCCTGCTTGATCATTAATCAAGTAATTATTGCTAAAGAAAATTATTCTAATTGATACTTGGTTTTGAAATATGAAAAAATGTTTCTTGATGACAGTGGACAAGTCATTAGGCTATTGGATTAATGAGTTATCATAATGGATATTAACTAGTTTTTCATTTTGTGAAATAAGTCTTTGAGATTAAAATTATCGAAAAAGGGTAAATTGTCGTTCCTTGTGATTTAAAACGAGATTTTAAGATAATTTTAATCAGATGCAAACATTCTGTTAAATATTTGGAGTTTAAAGTTTTTGATACGGAGTCAAATTTACTAAAAAATAAAAAAAAATAGAAGTTGTCGTACTGGGCTCAAAGATTGGCTGCCAGTCCCACACTATATAATAATATATGTATATATGTACCCTTGCTCCTTTTTTAACTTAATTGATTTTTTATTTATTTATTTGTTGGGTGGGTATGTGCATGACAGCAAATTAGCGTTTAAAGTTACTGTTTTTGAATAAACTATAAATCTTTATATCCCTTTTTAATTAATATGAGTAAATTATACTAATAATCACTTCATTTAGAATCAAATTTTATTATAACAATAACAAAAACTGTTTATCACAATTTGATATTTTTAAATAAGTTATTTTATTAAATTAACAGTTTATTACAAATTGCTTGTTGGAAGGTGATCATCTACTACTCCATTCCCATTACTTTCCAGCTAATTATATGGAATTTCAAGTAGAAGCTAATAATAAACAATAAAAAGAAAGAGAAACTTTATGTTCATTAATTTGATTTAAATTCTGGTTGCACAGAGTTCCAGAGTACAAATGATAAAAGGAGGGGAAAAAAAGAACTTAAAAGTAAAATTATAGATTGAAGCAAAGTAGCAAGGTGTTACTGTAACATAGATTACATTAATTTCAAGAATCAACTATACTTGCGGCAACTACTGCTCTGTTCCTTGCCATGCCCATACTATATCTTCAAGAGAAGGCTTTAATTCATGGTCACAAAATTGTTTATATTCCAATGTGTCTCCTGATGATTTCTTAAATTCAACCACAAAAAATGCTGGTGTTACTTCAAATATTTCAGCATCTATAGCAAGTTGTCCTTTTCTTCCTTGTTTGCAGCCCTGCAATTTCACTGTTCCATCTTTCTTGTTAAAATTGAAGCTCTCTGTCATTGCTATCTCTTCGAATTTTGAAACAATTGCTGATGCTGGTTTTGTGCTGGTGAATCTTGATTCCATCCTTTGATTATTATCTTCTTCAAACAATCCTGACAAATCAAATCCTTTTGATAGAGATATTATATCAAAGGCATTGAAATTAGTTGGCCTAACAGGGCTTCTTGGAATGTCTTCTACTTTTTTCTTGGAATTGCTATCACTATCAGATGATGAATTATCAAAAGCAGCATGAACATCCTTAAGCAATGTGGTTCTGTCATTACCTTGTGGTGATGGTGGAGCTTCAATTTGTTTATATCCCTTCTTAAACCAAGAATTGCTCATTATCTTATCCATTGTGATTCTTGAATTGGGACTAGGATCAAAAATTCTTGAAAGAAGCTTTTTAGCTTCAGGGTGAACCCAATTAGGACATTTGAATTGTCCTCTGATAATCTTTTTATACATTTCCATTAAATTTGGATGATTAAATGGAAGATAACCAGCCAAAAGAACAAAAAGAACAACTCCACAAGACCAAATATCAGCCTTAGCACCATCATAGCCTCTTTTGTTAATAACTTCAGGGGCAACATAAGCAGGGGTTCCGCAAGTTGTATGAAGAAGCCCATCTTGCTTTCTTGATTCACCCAACGCACTCAATCCAAAATCTGAAATCTTTAAATTACCATTTTCATCAAGAAGGAGATTTTCAGGCTTAATATCTCTATGATAAACTCCTCTACTATGACAAAATTCAACTGCACCAATCAATTGTTGGAAATATTTTCTTGAAATATCTTCTTTAAGCTTCCCTTTAACAACCTTGTTAAAAAGCTCACCACCCTTGACATACTCCATAGCAAAATAAATTTTGGTCTTGCTAGCCATTACCTCATAGAGTTGAACAATATTGGGATGTCTAACAAGCCTCATAACAGAAATTTCTGTCTTGATTTGATCAATCAAACCACTCTTTAAAACCTTTTCTTTATCAATAACTTTAATTGCAACACTTTGGTCTGATTGGAGATTTCTTGCATAATAGACTTTTGCAAAAGTCCCTTGTCCAAGCAATCTCCCTATCTCATATCTATTCATCAAAATAGCTGCTCCTTTCTTCTCCATATTTCCTTTTTTCACCCAACAAATAAGAAAGATTTATATATAGAAATGAACCAAAGATCACAAAATTTCACCATGCAACATTGTTTGCTTCATTTTGGTCATGTAAGAAAATGTGGGGAGAGATAGAGGAAGGGACTATATAATTATTAAAAAAAAAAAAAAACGAAGGGGAATAAAATTTTTGAGTTGAGATAAGAAGAGAAGAGAGAAGCAAAGAAGGCACAAATTAAACTAATTTATTGATGATCAGATCTATTTTCTAGCAAAAGCAAAGCAAATTCTTCAAGAATTACAGCCAATAGAAAACAAAATATGATGAACAAAGTATATAAATATAGAAAAAATTATCAGCTTTTGTCTATCAATAGGGATTGAACAACATTGGCCTCCTACCCTATATATAGTAATATTTATATATTTATACCAATAATAATTTATATATTATTTTGGAGCCTTTAGTTAAAATCACACGGTATATAATTACTAGTTTGTGCATATGATTCGGTTAATTAACATTAACATTCTCTGATAATAATTATAGAAAAACCTAATTATTCATAAATGGAAAATTATTAGCTGAAGAAAGTGGTATATATATATATATATATATTAATTATCTATATAAGATAGACATTAGTTTGGTTTAGTGAGCTATTAATTTATAGGGATCCTATTTAATGTCCTTTTCTTTTTAAGAAAAAAGAGAGGTAAAGGTATAATTATAAAAACATTAAATTTTAATTTTTTAATTTACATCATCAAATTTTTAGTTTTTTAAAAAATGACTTTTACCTCTAAATATTTTAAAATTTTTTTAACGTAGTCCTAATAAAGATTTTTCTTTTTAAAATGAAATTGTATATTCTTGGGCATATCGGTTCCATAAATAATGGAGCCTAGCTCCTTTGGATTTCCCTCACTATCCAGAAATTGAAATCTTGCATAAAAATGTAGAACAAATAGAAATACGAAGTAAATGAAAACAAAAACAATAACATATATTGTGGACCAACAAGCATGGCCATATGAATCCCTTGTGACCAATTGACTCATAAGCAATATAATAGCCACAAATTGGGAAATTCTTGATATGGAAAGAGAAGCAACTAGCATGGATGTTGGCTTATTTGTAAGGTGGATTTACACTATGTATCTATAAATTTATTTTAAAAAATTAAATTTTAATAAATATATAAATTAATTCAAAAATAAACTCTATAAATACTACCTAGTAAATCATTTTACAAGTTAATTGAATCTGTGATTTCAATTTATAAAAAAATTATGTATCAAATAGATTGAATATTTAAAAATTTTAATATTTTTAAAATTCAAATCTGATTCATGATTAAACCTGCTATTAAATAAGAGAATGACAAAAGATAAAAAAAAAAAAAAATCCACCGCAAATTTTGACCTGCAACTAAATAATGCAGAGAATGGCCATTGGCTCTGACCATATAGAGAGGGCCCGTATGTATAATAATTATTAATGAAGTAGTGTTGTTTTCTGGACCAGTACCTGTGGAAGGAGTTTGGTCCATGGATTGTAGTTCAACCACAAATTTTATATAGAATAAAGTGCATGGATTAGATTCACTTGTTTTTTCTTGTGTTATTTAATCTCAATTTAGTTATTATTATTTCAATTGCAACCCAGTACTTTACCAACCAAGTATTATTATTATTATTCCAATTTAATTACTGGATTAGATTCAGTTTGCATGAGGCGAATAGACAAGCCAATGCAGGGCATGTGCATGAATAATTAATTGGTAAAGCATGCCTTTTTCTGAGAAGAGTGGCTTATATGATGCTAAATATGGAGAATTTTCTACTAGAGTCGTTGAAGAGCATCCTCTTCAACACAATTACGAGGTTCTGTATCTATGTCCGTAGACTGCATTATATGAAGCTGCAAATCTACATCCAAATTCTAAGCCCTTATTAGTTAAGATATATCAAACTTTAAATTTTTGCTTAAATTAAAATATATATTTATCATCAAATTACACATCGATTCAATTTATTAAAAATTACTTGATTGAAAGCATTTTCTTGGATACGATTTTATTTTGTTATTTTTGTAATTGACATATATATTATGGGATGTTTGTTTGCACGTTTTGCCAAGAGAAATGCCCGTTGAGCTCAAAAAAAAAAAAAAAATCAACAGTCGTGATTTTCATGAATATGACTGGCGATAATAGAGGAGTAAAACGCCGGATTTGAAACGTTTTTGAAAGTATCTTTTGAATTCGCGATTACAAATTACTGGGATTTTTTAAGTTTTGGAGATAAAAATACTCCAGCCATTTTATGGTATTAACTATCCTCTGTCCTTTTATCCATTTTTACTTAAAAATAAGCTCTTATTTTCCTTTGCTTCGTTGGTTGAAAATCATAAACTGGGATAATTTTTCATTTTCCTGCTGAAGCCATTTTGGTTTTCAAGAGTTAAATGTATAGTAAAAATTGCAATTTGTAATGGAACGAGAGTGGTTACGCTTATTATTGTCTTCTTTGGGTTTCAGAAGTAGAGACACCACCAGCTGAGAACTGTTCTTTGTGGGAGATGCAGGCTTTATCTCATGGCCACATGATAACTGCTGTTGGTGGAAACGGAGGATATTCTGGGGGAAAGCAATTTGTTTCAGTTGATGAGCTTCGGGAACAGCCATCTCACTCACGTATAATTGATGTAGTTATACTTAGTTTGTACTAGTGATCGGATAAATGATGGCCTTTTATTATATTTATATTTATATGTCTAATTGGGTTTGTTAGTGTGAGAAGAAGATTCACTTGTGCATATGTACATACAACCACTTCCCATATTTGCTGTGTGATTCTTTTTTGTGCTCAGAATTCTGAATAATTCTTTCCTTTTTCCTTGCATGGGCAGACCTGCAAGTGATGTAGCTGTATCTGGTCTTGGGGAAGAAGAGATGTGGATTTTATACAGGTTTAGGGATTTAAAATTTCATACCACTTTTTAGTCTTTTTATATTTTAATTATCTATTTTATCCAAACACTAAAAAAAAATATAACTATTTTTTTCAATTCAAAAATTTAATTAATTCAAACACTCAACTATTCTTACAATTCATTTTAAACTTTTTAAATTTATCAATCCATCATTTTTCAATCGAATGCAAATACCTTCTATATCGATACATGCAAGAGTAATAAATTTTTAATGGAGGGCAGATATTCAAGTAGTTTTTTAAATTGAAAGAAAAATTAAATTTGCTAAAAATAAAGTTGGGGTATTTAAAATTGACCAAAAATTAACGTGAAACTTATTTGAGCTTTACTCAATATATAACCAATGGTAAAAATTGACCTTTAACCCAAAATTAATGTGAGGATGTGTAGCGGAATGGAAAAACAATATGTAAATAAATATTATATAAACAATTATAAAAAGAAAAAGAAAAAAGATACTAGTAATTTTTGTATGTATACGGATGTGATGTATATAATAATTAATAATGTCCCGTTTAGGGAGGCAAGTAGTGAGTAAGAAGGTCCATGTGCATCTCTTGATTTGGATGATGCTGCTGGGCAGCCCATTGAACAAAAGGTTCATATGGGAAAGCATTGGGTAAAAAACTAAAGATGGTGTCTACTGCCATAATTCCATTGCCAGCGGGCATGGGTGTTGGGGAAGTAGACCGTGAATACATATATAATAGTCAAATATTTTTTTGGCTAAATATTAAACTCATTCATGCACAGCCACATATGTTTTAGAATAAATATTAAATTGTTAAAAAAATCTCTATTTATAATTAACTAATTTCACTCTATTCGAAATTCAAACTCAACATACAGTTTGAAGACAATTTTAAAGGGTCTAAATTAGATAATCAATTTTTGTAATATTGAATTAGAAATTCATTGTATATAGTAAAAAATTTATTCCGTAAATAAATAATATGTTTATGAAAAATTTCAAATTCAATTTAAAAATTTAAATTAATAAATAGTGAGACTCATATATTATATTAAATCTTAATAATATCAGTTGTTATTTTTGAATGCGAAATATTTTTAATTTTAAAATTTTTCTTGACACATGCTGAGAGAGGTTTAATATGAAGATCTTTTTAATTCTAATTTTTTTTCTTCAGACGTGCTAAGAGAAGGTTGATGGCCAAATAGAAAATATATAGCAAATAACGTACGTCAAGTCCTATTGATATACTGTTGAGTATAAAGTCTATGATATAATATGAGAAATCTTAAATTTAATTGAAAATTTTAAATTAATGGAGGTGAGGCCAAAATATTATATTATTTGTTAAAATAATTTTTATATTATTTTTTAATGTGGAATCTTTTTAATTCTAATAATATTAATGATAATTTAATTATTATTATTTTTATTTGGCATATAATAATTTGGAATTTGAATGTAAATACCATACGTATGAGTATACATATAAAATGATAATTTATATAAAATTGGTACAATGAATTGAAAATAAAAATTAATAAGTTTCATAAATGTGAAAATTTCAGAAAATATGAATATTTTTAATTTTATTTTTTATTATCAATTTTTTATTATTATTTCAGTTTATTCCTATTCTTTTATGTAGGAATGAAAAATAAATAATAAATAAAATTTATTATCAAGATTTGCAGTGATTATCCTATCAAATGATACCTAAGTGAAATAATTTTTAGTGCCTGTCATTTTAAATAAGTTTTAATTTTAGTAAATGATTGAAATGTTGGTAAAACTATGAACTATGGAACATAATTAATCATTCAGTAAAATTAGAGCTTAAATGATTATTTAATTTATCTAAAGCTAAAATTTAAAAAAAAAAACTTCGTCGTATTAAATATTAACAAAGACTTTTGTAATTTTAAGTACCATACCTCAATAACATGCGACGAGAAGTGAACAAATTAACGTATGAAGTACTTGTATTGTGTTGTATGCGTCGCCTTGTTTTTGACATATCAACATTTAATTAAAAAAAATTAGTAGAAATCAATTGAAATCAAAACTAAAATCAATTAAATCAAATCATTAAACCTTAATTGAATAGCCAATTAAAACTGACATGTCACAAATCAAAAAATTTTGAGATTATTAAACTAAAATCTCAAATCTCATTGATTATTTAAAAATTAATTTTAATAACTAATCATAAGTTCATTATTTGAAATTACATTTCAAAATTTTAACATTTATTAGTTTAAACTATAATTGAAATAATGGGTGATGAGATAGTTTGATCCATATGAGTCTAAACGACTCAATTAAAAAAATATCCTATTAGTTTATAAATTTTTTTTAATTTGACTCATTTAAATTTAATTATTTTTTTTTACAGTTTTAGCCCATTTAAAAATTATTTTTCTAAAATTTTTATATTTATATATAAATTTTTTAATTTTCAATATATTTAAAATTAAATTTCTGGCTTCATATTTAATTGAAATTAAAATTAAAATTTCTAACGTAATTAACTTTTCACTGTGTCAACACTAATAACTAATTACTAACTACACAATTAACTGTAATTGTTAAATGAAACCGTCTGAAGAATAATTAATTAAAGGAATTGAGTTATAGTAATTAGTAGTAAAATGGAACATGCATGGGAGTGAGATTAGGGGAGAATGACGAGCTAAGACGAAAATGGAACATATATATTGGTTCCACGTTGAACCCTACATAGTTTCTTTTACTGACACGTTTTCCAACATAAGAAACATCAAACACCAGGTGGTGGGGTGCATGAGTGACTCATCAACTCAGTCAAAACGACCTCCTTCAAATATCTTACTCCATTCATCTCTGCCTCTTCGTTCTCTTCGCCCTTTTTGCTGCTCAACCTACTCTTTTCTCAATCTCTCTCTCTCTCTCTCTCTCTCTCTCTATATATATATATATACGAGTATGAAATCCAAAGTTGAAGAGAGGTTTTCTGAGTTTTTTGGCAAGAGGGTTTTTCAACTTGATGAGTTTCTTCAAGATATGAAAAGGGTATCAAAGAATAGAGAGCAAGAAGCGGCTGTACAATTTTTAGTCTCAAAAGTAACACAACATTACAAAGAATACTATAATATAAAATGGGCTTTAGCTCATGAAGATGTTCTTGCTTTCTTTTGTCCTGTTTGGGTTACTCCATTAGAAAATGCATTTTCTTGGATTACAGGTTGGAAACCTTCTGTGGTTTTTAAATTCGTTGATTCAATGATAACGAGTCAAGGGATTCCAGGTTCGAGTTTGACAGAATTGACCCAAGATCAAGTGAGAAAAATTGAGGAATTGAGAGTGAAAATAAGGTTAGAGGAAGAGAAAGTGGAGAGAGAAATGGAAAGGCAACAAGTAGGTGTAGCAAATAGAAAGGTGGCTGAGTTAGCAAGGCTTGAGGTCCGAGTCAAGAATGGTGAACAGGTGAGTCTGAAAGTGGAAGGACTCGTACAAGTGGCATTGAAAGGAGTAATGGGTGGATTAGAGAAAGTAATGAAAGCAGCTGATTGTGTTAGGCTTAGGACATTGAAAGGATTGTTAGATGTTTTTAATCCATTACAGTCTGTTGATTTCTTGGGTGGGATTGGTATGCTTCAAATTCAGTTGCTTCAATCAGGAAAGAAAAGGGATTATATTAGCAGTATTAGTACCAACTTTTTAGTTTAATTTGTTGCATATCATATACTATTAATTAATTGCAGCTTTTGTAGGTTTTTGCTAGCTATTTTTATTATTAGGAAGGGTTAATTTTTATTTCATTTATTTGTAGACTTGGTTTAATAATTTGCAAGTTTTGCTGTTATTTTATTTTGATTAGTGATTTTGTCTTAATAAACTTGTTTTGGTTTTGTTGTTCTTAATTTATAATTCAATTAATGGTGAATTTCGTGGTCATTTTAGTTTGCTATTTTTTCTTTTTTCTAAATTTAGTTTTGATTGTGTTAAATTCATAATGTGGGTTTATTATAGGTAAGTCTTGAAACCTATTTGTATAAAATAAATTGGATAATATATTTTGTTGTTTTTTAATATAGAATCTTTAATTCTAACATTCTTTAGTTTTTTTTATCAAATATGTGATATAATAAATTGAAAATGATGACTGAATAAATAATAAATAATAAATAGTCAATTAAATAATAGATTATATATGTGTCAGGTTTATATGACTATAAAAGAGTTGTTGATCAAATAAATAACAGATGATTAGAGGTTAAATAAATAACAGATGATTAGAGACTGTCACATAATAAATAATAGATGATTAGATATTATCATAGTGAAAAATTAGGCCAAGTGAAGAAAAACTCACAAGTATTAATTATTATTCTCACAAGTATTAATTATTATTTTTTATATTGTTGAAATAGTAAAAAAAATTAATAATTAATTATTAATTTAAAATAAAATTTGTATTTTATTTAATTAAATATCTTAATTAATTAATAAAAATATTTATTTTTAAAAAATAAAAAATTTTATTTTATTTATTAGTTTAAAAAATATAATTTTTTAATTTATTTATTTTTTAATATTATATACAATTTAAATCCGAATGAAACAACCAAACAAGGTGAAACAAAAAATTTTATATGGAAAATCATCTCTCACGATAATTTCAATACCTATAAGAATTTGTTTGGAGAATCTAAAATTAGAGTTGGAATTGAAATTGAAATTAAAATTTTCAATTCCAATATTTATGAACTATTTAGAATTAAAATTGAAATTCTAACTATAATTTCATGAAATTGTAATATAACTAAAAAATTAATTCCACAATTCCATTCTCAACCCATAAGAATTACAATTTCATAATCACTACTACAATCTTCTCTCGTCACTCCAGCACTACCGCCACCTCCATCCCTAGTGCCATCACTATCACCGGCGATGGTGGCCAGCCACCTCCAGCGACGGTATTCCATCACTTTTGACGACGGTGGCTCGCCTGACAGTCATCATCGGCGATGATGGTTTGTCGAACCATCACCATCGATAATGATGACTCACCGGACAGTCATCGCCGGCGATCCACCACCATCCATTCCGCCACCGCCGATAATTCACTACCACTTTCAACTTCATCTCCATTTTCATCATCATCAATTTTTTATTTAATTTTAATTTTTTATGTGAAACAAATGTTAGAATTACAATTTCAACATAATTCTAATTTTAGAAAATTGAAATTGAAATTTTCAATTTTCAATTTTAATTCTAATTCCTTATCTCAAACATACCCTAAAGATAAATATAATAAATATAGAGTACTCAAATTTTAATTTACTGAAAAATGAAATAGAGATAAAGTGAAATTTTAACACAAGAAAGAGACGGAGACGAGAATAGTGATATCCCAATCAAAACCCCTTTGACCATCCTTAATTCTACAAAATATTTTAAAAAAAAATCACAAGGAAAAGTATAATCCTGCACGCTGTAAAACTGAAGTTATTTCTTAAAAAATCGAGATTTTACAACGTAATATGCAAGATGATATTAATAAGTTATTGAATTTTAAAAAAAAAAACTAAGTCATTTTATGTAAAAAGAATAATTTTATAAAATAATATGTAAGCTCATTATTTTTTCTCTGTGTAAGCTTTGAAAAAATTTAATAAAATTAAATAATTTTTTGTAAAAATTATTATCTTACAAAATAATATTCAATATGATAATTTTTTTTTACAAATATTTAGAAAATTTTATAAAATCAGGCATTTTTATACTCAATTTGAATTAACTTTCACTTATACATACCTATCAATCCGATTACATTTAGGTAAATTTTTCATAAGAGAACGTCAACAAAATTTAAAAAATCTTTATTTCAAATTTTAGTAATTAAAAAATTATTTTATTTTAATTCGAATATTCATTTAGAAAATTAAATTAGCATATACTTCATTAAAAAAAAAAATTGAATTTAACCCATTAATACACTTGTTTAAAAAAAAAAAAAAATTCGAAAATATTTTGTGTTATCTGATACCAAATATTATCCATGAGATTTATATTCCTCAAATGTAGGCTAATAACTCCACATGTATTAGTCTAGTAATAATACCTTGATTACACTCTTAAAACATTAAAGAGGATGACTTGAGAAATTAAAGAGTGAAGAGATGTTTTATCAAAGGAAAAGATAAAAGATAACTATTTTTCTTGTTTTAACAAAAAAAAAAAAAAAAAAAAAAACCCTCTCAAAGTAAACACAGCAACTCCAGTTACAGCATCAAGGGAGCTCTGGTTCCATGACTATAATCAATGAAAAAGATCCTGAGAACACTAACAGCCTATTTATAAGAATAGGGCTCACAATTAATAATGTTCACTAGGACAATAACATCCTAGTGCTATATGTTGGTTTTTTTATACCACAAACATCCATCACAAAATACATATATATATATATATCTTGTATCAACTGGGAGCACAATGCCCCATTCAGAAAACAAATATATTACACCCTCGTTCTGATTGAAATTAATGCTATATATAGGGGGGAAATGGGGAAAAAAAAAGAAGAAAAAAAAAAGAAATATGCATACAATCAAATATAGAACAATGAGATGAAAAAATAAAAATAAAAAGGAGTGTGTCAGAGCCGAGTATAGTTGGTATTCAGTAATGTGAGGGAAGCACCAATCAAAAAACTAATTCTTTAGACTTTGGCATGAAGTATGAGGAACTCACAATACAGAGAAAAGAATCAGAGATAACTTTTTAAGTTGCCTCCACGGATAATATCTCGAGCTCAGCCCACCATAGTGGTGAAAGTCTTGGAGTTGCTTGATCAGGTGAGATTGGTATCACTCCCCTTAACTTTGTAGTAATATCCCTCATTGTCGGTCTTTGCCTTGGATCTGGTTGTATACACTCATGGAGAATCTCACAGATAACGTCGAGCTCGTTGTTTTTGAAAGACTTGAGGGTTGGATCAATCATGTAGCTGATACTTCGCTTGTCGCTTAAATATTCAGCAGCCTGGCATGTTTAAATTATATGTTATCAGAAACTGCATTTGTGAAGCTAGAACAGATACTTAGCCACAAAGTAAAGCCAAATGCTATCAGATTATAGAATTTCGTTAAAAGATTTACCCATTTATCAAGGGACCCTTGTTCGTCCGAGTATTGGAGCTTTCCAGAAATGATTTCAAGCAACAGAATCCCAAAACTATGGACATTTGTCTCTACATCAGCCAGTGGTGGCAACACAGAATGCTCCGAGTCATTTTCACACGGGTACTTGGACTTCGATGTTGGTTGTGGCAAGAAACAGAACTCTGCAATCTGAGAAAGGATAATAGAGAGTGAAAAATACATTGAAATAAAACATAGGGAAGCCAATCAATGAAAGTGATCTACCTTAGCGGCATAGTCATCCGTTAAATGGATATTATGTGAATTCAAGTTCGAATGTGCAACTGGTGGATTTAAATCATGGTGCATGTATTGTAAGCAATAAGCAGTGCCCATGATGATCCTCATCCTTGCACTCCAGTCAAGATGTTCCATTTCTTTAACTGAAGAACCAGAATAAATGTTTCAGCTTCTAAATTGCTACACCCACAAATTTATCAAAAATTTTCACTATTAAATATGTTAAGCAAGAGTATTACTATGCAGATGCTCGAAGAGGGTTCCATTGGGAGCATATTCAAATACCATCATCCTATTGAAAGGTTCATTCACCTCGCAGAAGCCAATGAGATTGACAAAGTTCTTATGGTTGATCCGAGATAGAGTATCAATCTACAGTGAAAAGACAAAATTTAATTAAAATGGCAAGAGATTTGAATTATAGAATAACTGGTGGTATCTCCCTGACATATTAAATCTTTAACTCAGTGACTACAAGTAGACTGACCTTTTTCCGGTATGCCAACTCTGCATTCTTTGACCAATCTTTGGAAGAAGCAATTAAAGTTGATGCAACAGCAATCTCAACTCCACTGGACAATGTTCCCTTGTACATAATGCAACCGTCATGAGTGTCAATTATATTGCTGAAATCCTCACAGGCAGTTTCCAGCTCTGCTCGATTTAGTTTGGGAACACCTGTATTTCATGCAAATGGATGATTAAGTTTACAAAGTACTAAACGAGTATCAGACTAGCAAATAAGTAGGAAATGCTTTAAGACTGAATCAAAAAATAATCTTGACAGATGACAACTAAATATAGTTAATCAAGTAGAACGAAATATAATGGACTCCTAATGCATTATGCAATACTGGAAAATAAATATGAATTTTGCAGTGAAACTGTAAATAAAATCAGAGCCATTATCAAATAATTTACTTGGAAAAAAATGCAATGAGAAATTAAATAATATTAGGTTTTTTGTAAATTGAGACTTAATTTTCCTAAGTCATCAATTTGACGGGTGCCATCAGAATTACTGGGATACATGACTTGAAAGTTGATACATACTAGACCCAGTCCTTATGTGGGAATCCAAGTGTATCTAGCTATCCTGAAGCAACATTTCAGTAGATGAAAAATATATAAGATCGATACATGACTTCAGCCAAACAAGTAGACCAAATCATTCAGAGTTTTCTGCGAGTTGCTTGATTTGATGCCACTTGGTAAAAACTGAATGTTGATGCTAAACAAATGTGATGATTTCTTTCTTTCTTTTTTGAATAAAATGCCAAACCAAATAAAGTCACAGTTTTATTTTTTTTCCTCAATTATGTAATTAAATTCACCTGTAACAAATGCTTTTTGCAGCTGCCCACTCAGTCCAGTCTTCCATGGACCTATGGTTGTGACTCCTTTTTTACGGCACATAAACAGCAGGCCCAAAACAATAATGAACAATGCAAACACAACTGGAATAATCAAGAAATAAATCCAAGTATTTTTTCCAGATTGTTGATTAGTCACAGCACTTTCTGATGGAGATGGACCAGGTGAAACCAGTGGGACGGGTGGAGGAGGTGGAGTCGTCTTTGCATTTGGTATAGCTGGGAAACTCCCACTACTTCGGCTAGTCGGTAAAGCAATGATCTGTTGGGGGGCAGAAGAACCAGCAGCAGGTGGAGCTTGGAGGTTACTGGACTGTTCAAATAGTCTACGGTGTGCAAAATTAACAAGGATCTCTACATTTTGGACAGTGTGCGGCTCAGATGAACCTGCTCAAGGAAAAAAGAGGATATCATTTTGTTTCTGATGGCACAAATTTTAATGCTCGGTAAGCCAAGATTGGGAAGCCACTGGGACTCACTGGCTGGCTTCTCACAGCAGCTGTTGCCAAATTCATGCACAGAGTCCTTTCCTAGATTGAACCTTGTAAGAGGATAAACAATCTCAGTAGAAAGAACAGAATAAACAACCTAAAGCATAGAACAAATTCATATTTTTATATATATCCATATATCTACAGTTAGAAGTGTACATATGAGTGTATTTACGTATGTGTATAACATTATATTGTCCATACAGTGGCAGTGGCAGTGGCAAGGCATTGAAGTAATGCATAACAGCTCTTTTAAGTGGGATTATCAAATTATAAGCCCCTCTCAGTTGTTGCAAAGTGCTCTGCCACATGCTGCACAATATATGCATTACATGATCAGAAAAATAGAGTAAATCATATCTACACTTGGTCAATTTATTAACTGTAGTTTATACAAAAGAATGATCCATAATCAGTTAAAAGAAATCAAACTGAAAGGAGATCTGAATGCTACACCAAATGCTAGTGGCTTAGAGCACAAATTTACATAACTTACTATAAAACTGACTTTTTGGGGCATGGGACAGTAGGATCATATTTCAGCCATTCGTAAAAAATGCACCAGCATGTTTAAGAGTTAACATTCAACATAGTCCACAATTGCCTCATCCTATTTATCAAGTGAGAGCTAAAACAGGTTACTTTCTGCAGGCTTCAGGGTCCAAGGAGCCAAAAAGGCAAGAATTTTGCTTGTCTAGTAGAAGAAATAACCAAGAAACACATGAAAGGGTATAAATCATCTACTAAATATTTTTTTTTTCCACAATTAAGGTAGAGACTTTATATGTCCTAGAACCAACTTCTCACTTTGAGCAACAAGTGTATGACTAATGCATGATTTCAAATCAGCTGATTGTGAACTGCAATTTTGTATTTGTAGCTGAAGAGGCAAAGTGAGCATCACTTACCCATTCCCAAATTTTACATTTGTACACCCAATGCCAGGGGCAGAACATACAAGTTTTTCTTCAAACTGCAAATCCAAAAAGAAGTTAAGCCTGCTGATCTCCAGAGAACTTCTGCCTTGAAATTTATTGTTGCAAAGCAACCTAAGGTACAGGTGACTTTAGTCAACATAACTACTAAACATAAAATCATGGAAACTGATGAAATCAATTACAGCTAACTCACAAGCATTTTAGTGATGGCAGTTTTCTTATTTCTTCTGGAATTGTTCCACTGAAGTTATTATCCCTCAAGTCTAGTAGCTCCAGCTTGGTAAGTCCTCCAATCTCTTTAGGGATGATACCAGAGAAATGATTTTTGTATAGCACACTATTATCATAACAGAAAAGACCAAAAGTTAAATTAGTTTCAAGAGCACATTAAAAGTTCAGAACTCACATACTGTGAAGAAAATA
Organism: Aleurites moluccanus; assembly: GCA_948193065.1. Taxonomy (NCBI): domain Eukaryota; kingdom Viridiplantae; phylum Streptophyta; class Magnoliopsida; order Malpighiales; family Euphorbiaceae; genus Aleurites; species Aleurites moluccanus. Next base: position 8,880 of record CANXYC012460788.1, on the reverse strand, counting down.
ACTCTAAAAACTTCACAGGATTATGAACATTGCTATGATAATATTCTAATATAAAAGATAGCCTAACAATTAACATGCCTTTTACGTTGTGTAGAATTGCAGAGCTGAGTGCAGGCTCTTTTCTTTTGGTTTATAAGAAGGCCAAACAGGCCATGGGCATTATAGACTGCACAATGAGGACTAGTCCATCCCCCTTTCACAATTCTCACCATATTGGTGAAAACTCCTGCCATATTGGTGGATAAGGTGACTTGAGTGCCCCCATCCCTAGATCCTTAAAGGGTATGAGGTGACCAACCGAGTTACTCTGATTGGCGTCGTCTTATTAAATAATCGACTTGCAACAACTTGAAGGTAGTTGTAAGTGGGGAAAGAAGTCAAAAGTTTGGCAAGATTGAGGGGATGAAGTAGAATATGAAAACATGCAAGCTAACTGCAAATATGAAGCCTAAATAAGCCAGAGCTGCAACGAGAAATTTTCGCTTAATTGGACTTATGACACTCATCTAGATGAATTAATTATGACCAGATAGCAATAGAAACGATAATGAACTTTATGATGATAATGCTGACAACAATAAAAATCATAATAAAACTAGTGCAGTAAATCATATACTAGGTTCAAAAGCTTGTCAATCTCAGTAGCCTGACAGAAAAATCCAATATCAGCACTAGCATGTACCTATAAAGTCCGTAGTAATTGTAGCTCTATTCCAGTTCTCATAGACTTAATAGTTTAACAATACATAGAAATCAAATGTTTAACTCCTCAATTGAAAAACTATATGCAGTAGAATTGTGTGTGTCTGTGTATCGAATCAGGAAATTTAAGCAACATTAATTACAAGTTAAAAAAGAGGCAGAAGTATGAATTCTCACAGAGATCTCAAGTGACTCAGTTTGCCAAGATCAGGCGCCAATGTCCCTTCCAAAGAAAGCCCATTCAGATCTCTACAAGTGCAAAAAAGCATTATAAGAAAATTCAGTTTCCCCCCTATTATGAAAAAATGACAGCACTTGCAAAGCAAGGAAAAAGAGGGACTTACAATATTTGCACTTTACCATCCACACAGTGAACACGAGACCACAAGCAAGGATTATTATCATTGGAATTCCAATTAGCAAAAGCAGAAAAAGGATCAGAACTCACTCTTGCACGAAATTCCAACAAATTTAGTCCTGCATCTCTCACCACACATTAAATTCACATAATCAAAACCAAAAAATTTTACAATGATCATTACGACAAATCTCAAAAGAAAATGTGAAGAATAAGAATTACCCTCATCATTAAGAGACCAAGAACCTTGAATGTCAAGACCAAGAATCAAAACCAAGAAGCACAACTGGAATCCATTTGGGTTCCATCTACCCCCCATCGCTTGATGAACCAATTATGGCAGTGGAGGTAGCTATAATAATACAATATCGCCAGGTTTCCTATTCAAAACTGCCCCCTTCAATTCACAACGAGAACGAAAATAACAACTATTGTAATATCTGAGTATTTTTCTTTTTCTTTGATTTACAAATAACTATACAACACTATATTACAATGAAATGCAAAGTCTTCACGCTTGTCGATTATGATAATATCAGGGTCCCTCATTTTTGCTTCAATAAAATTTTTTTTACACCCTTTCCTCCAACATGGACAAAACCTGGCTTAACAGGCGCTATAATAAATCTCCACAAAATTAATTGGACCTGAAATTCATAAACATATAGCAAAGAAAAAAAGATCCCATTATTTGTAGGAGCAAAATGTGGCTCAAAAAGCAGAGCATTTGACAGCAAACAAAAGAATCAAAGGATACCCTTAAGAGCAAGCAATCCAAAAAAGAAAGAAAAAGCAAAAGGGTCATTGAATTTACCACAAAGAAGTGGCAAAAAAGGGTGGCCTAGTGCTCCTGTTCTTGAGGGCAGAATTGCAATTATGGTGTAATTTGATAAATCTTGTTTCTTTTCTTCTTCTATTTTTTTTCTCTACAAATTCAAAATATTTTCTTGAAGACGAGGAAATGTAATGTAATGTAAACGGGTGGTGTGATAGGTGGGAGGAAGATAGACGGATAGATAGAGACCCAAAAAGGCAGCAATGAAAATAAATAATTTTTTCTGTATAATAATAATAATAATAATTAACCTGCAAAAGCTTTTTTCAAGAATATGATCAAATTCAAAATCATTTTTCTATTACTGCCCCTTTGCAGGATGATCTCAGAGGATCTATTCGACCATCTTCTGTGCCCCTCTGAGGCTGACCCTCTCTCTTTCTCTCCGTAATTTTTTTATTTTTTTTATTTTCCCAGAGTTTCCTTCCTTTTTTCCTCTGTTTTTCTTTTTCTTTTTTCTTCTTTCTTTCAATTTTCTTTATTTTTTTTTTCTCTCTCCAGAGTCTCTACCCCCCACCTGCCACCCCAAGAAGCTGTGACTGTGAGTTTGTGTTTTCCATTTTGTTTATTTTTTTTTAGTTCAGTTGGTCCTATAATTTTTTTTAGAATATTATTATTATTTGATTAATGTAATATTGGGTAAGGGTTGGTGGGCCCAAAACATGTCTAGATTTTCGCGGTTACCGGAGTTTCCCGCGTTTTGTTTATAATTTTGAGTGGTGGTGAGGGGAACCACTTCCGGTGTAATAGGACGCGCTTTTTGTTCATTGACTGTCCTCCTCTCTCTCTCATAATTATTATTAGCATATTATTATTAGTTTGCCTGTGACCGTGCGTGCCTCTTTCTCTGTAGTACTAGTTACTCTTATTTAAATATCTAATTATTTTTTTTTTTCTCTTTCGAATTGGAAATCCAATTAGTTTTGAGGAAAATTAAAAGACAATAAATCAATGATTTAATATGAATTCTTATATAAAATTATTTAAATAGAATAAAATTAAAAAATTAATATGAAAAAAATTTTATACGTAAAAAGTTAGATTTTGATGGATGAATTTTTTTTTTATATAAAATAATTTAATGGACACATGACTTTAAAACATAATAAAATAAAATAGAATGCATGATCTGTTTTAGGAATTTCAATAATTGTTGTTACACTTGATTATAGAGCTGTAGAATTAGTAGCCTAAAAAAATGATTAATGCCAATGTACTCATCTTCGAAGACAAGTTTCATTAGTTAGAAATAATTGAGTACTGGTGCCTAATGACAATTGATCAATCACCCAACCCAACACTCACCCAACTTTACTCCTTTCCACATATACTTTTAAACTTTTGGTTTGATTTATAGCTTTAACAGATAAATAATGGAAAAATCACAATAAATGCCATCGTTAGTATATCTTTGTCGTTAGTTTAGGAATCATGTATCTATCAAATACATCAAGTAATTTAATTTTTTTTTCTAGAATAAAAAATTTAAATATTTGTCCAAAAAATATTGATTTAATGGTAAAATCAAAGCTGAAACCTTAATATTTTTTAGATATCAGTATGAGATAAAAACATATAGGTGTGATGGTATATGAAAATATTATAATTTTGAGTTATAAATCTTAATTTACAAAACATACAAATGTGATTGTATAGGAAATTTATGCTACGTGACTTATTTAATCAACGATAATATAATTTCGATATAACATACTTAATTAGTGAGAGATAATGATGTGATAATTAAATTTAAATTTTTAATAAAAATTTAAGTAATTGGCATATTAATGAAAAAATATACTTTAGATATTAATTTAAAATAAAAATTTATTTTGTGACCCTTTTGAAAAAAATTGTAGTTATTTTTTTTTTCAATTACCCTGATTTTTATCCTCTTATATTTCTGTTATATATATATAATGAGATTAAGCTTCAAAATCTTGGTTTGGCTATTGCAGCATATGGTAGCGGTTTTTCTCTACTTTAGCAACGCATGGATAAACCGCTGCAATCAAGTATTCAAAGGGAGCGGTTATGTACAAAATTTTGGCAGCTGTTTTTGTCAAGTATGACAGCTCTCTTTTCCAATTGAAGACAGCACTTTCACAACAAAAAGGCAGCAGTTTTTTAAGAACTACGGCAACAGTTATACTAATACACTAACAGTTTTGGATAAGCTTATGACAATAGTAATTTGATGAAATGCCAATAGTTTCCCCTGTCAAGGGTAACATTTTTACATAAACAACATTATTTTTATCTTATGCCATCACAATTGCTATTGCTATTGAAATGATAGCAACTATTATAAAGCAAATTTTGTAAGAAAATTAACAATGAATCTTGTAAATTGTAAATCAAATTCATGTAACTCCATAACACAAATTTATAGTAATGATCCAAAACATTATGTTTGATACAAGCAATCGTAAATAAATAAATAAATAATGTGTAAAAAGTTCATCTTCAAATTTACAACTCGAGAATAGCAAAGTTTTCCAAATGCAAATTGCAAATCAGTTATTCTTGAGCACAAAATAGCCTGCAAAAGGAGGGGGAAAGAGAATAAATACGGACCATTACTCATAATTGGAGATAATTTTAGCATCACATTAAGAACCCAATAAATACAAATCAAGACCTTGTATAATTAGCATTACCCATATATGCAAGAACACATACATGATAAAAGAGAAAAATACTTACAGGTATGGATGCCTTTTGATTATCAATACTTGTGTAATTGCCTGACATCATCTTCACAATATTTGTGAAAATTGTGGAGAACCTGAAATTGTGGCATCATCCAATAATTTAGTAAATATGACACTAATAAAATCAAACATATAAAAGGAACTTGCAGATAAGCATTTTAATACATGCATAGACAAAACAACAGAGGAAAATTGAACTGGGAAAATACATTTCTCAGCTTGCTTATAGAACTTGTGGATATCCTCTATATATTCAATCCCAGCCAAATCATTATTGGCATCTGCTGCATCATTATCAACAATCTCCTCCTTTGGTTTGAAAAGCCTACAATTAGATAAAATTTGAAGAGCCAACTAACAAATTAGAACAAGGAAATTTATAAAACTATTTGCCATCTCAGCATATTGGCATTGTATCCACAGAAGAATCACAGTAACAGTTGAGAAAATATTTTCAACTTTAATTATTTTTAAGATTTTTCATACAATATTGACTGTTTGGTATAAATAATGCATCAAATTATAGTAACATTCTTCAAAAACATAAAACTCCCAAGGAATGGATTAAGAAAATTTTCCAAAAGCTAAAATCAGCAATTGTAAATATAGAAATTCCAAACCACTAATGTTATCTTTGACCTTATAAGGTCAATTTATAGAGTTTTATTTGTAACATCCCCAAAATTAAGAATATCAACAGAAACAACAGAGAAATAATCTCTAATGCAGGTTTGGTGAAATGTCTAACAGGAACAGTAAGCAAAACTAAAGTCCAATAGAAGGATTTCATGGCTAGTAGCTCTACAAAATTTGAAAAAAGAATTCCATTAGTCTTTCTTTAAAGATCACCAGTTTAATACAATTACGAAACAAACATAAAAACAGATCTATCATAGTTCATAATTCAATTGAAAAAGGAAATCCAACCTGTGACTGTCATGGGGCAAGAAACTTGAGTCTAGGCCTCTGTCAATTCCTCGAACAGTTAATAGATTCCCAACATCGCCAAGAGCACAGCAGTTTCATCAGCGGCAGCGCCTACATTCTTCTTCTGGTGGACACCTACAACTTCCATGTTGATGATACCATTCATTAAAAATCCATTAAAGATAGAAAAAGATAATAAACGCCAATTGAAAATACCTCAAGAAAACAGACAGGGAACCCATTTCCAATCAGATCTTTCATTTCACCAAATTTGAAAAACTAAAAGAATCAAGATCCAAATATACTCCCTCTACTAATACTTCACTGAATTTAGATAATAGCAATTCAATAGTAATTTACTCGAATTAGATGGGTCATGTATTTAATTATTATTGAAACTAACTGTTTAGTGCAAGACTTAACGCAAATAAAGTTATTAACATGAACAACTATCAAGATTGCCAAATCATTAAAAAAAAAAATTCAATATGGAGAAAAACTATGAAAATTTTTGAAATTTAGATTTATTGCTTTGAATTAGGTTGTACTTCTATAATTAGAAAAATAATGCAGAAAAAGTAATTAATTACTCAAATTACTGCTTCTTTATATATCATTTTATAATTAAAAATACATCTTATTTGAGACAATTAATACATAGAATAAAGCAGTACGGATCTTTTGTCTCATTTAAAAAATAATAAATACATCTTATTATTTTTAAATATGACAGATTATTTGAATTGAGTTTAAAATATTTTTTTTAAATTAATAAATTAAGTATTTTTTAAAATTGAAAGTTATTACTCATTCTTTTAAAAAATATAGACTTATTTATATTTTTATAAATATTAAAAAAATAATTAATTTAATTAAAATAATAATTTTTGATTTAAAATTTTTCACAAATAACTTTTTACTAATATTAGTAAATGATTACTCAACCCTTTGATTTTTTTATAAGGAATATAAAAAGATTATACATATTTTGGCTAATAATATAATAAAATTAATTAATAAAAATATAATACATTAACGATGAAATATATTAAATAAAAATATATTAGTAAATTAATAAATTAGCTACCATCTGAAAAAGACAAGCCAATAAAAAAATAAGCATATCATTTCTGAATAAAGAGAATATTATTTGAGATAATTAAAAAAATAAAATGAGTTTAAATTTTTAAGTGAATTTAGTCCATTATATTAGATTGATTAAATTAATGATAATTAGATATATTGATATATTAATTATAATATATATTACATAATTTAAGTAATTATAATATATCAAAATAATTTAAATTACAGATTAAGCTCTAAGCTATTAGTGCAACAGGATTTTGGATATGGCTAGATCTTTTTCGAATTTAATTTTAATATTTATTAATCTGGATTATAAGTATTCAAATCCAATTTACAAAGTAGTCAAGTTCAGATCACATCCAACTAATCCAAACCTAAGTATGAATTCGTTTGATTTCAACCAAAATTCAGTTGAAGTTAGGTTCATCCCAAATTAAAATCAGATCTGATTCGAGTTAATCTCATCGGGTTTACAAATCTACGTGAGGCTTACAAAGTCAGACATTTGAGAATTGTTCAAATTGATTAATAAAGGATTAATGCTTGATTAAAAAAATCAAAATTCACACAGTTAATTCAAATTGATGAAGTTGAGATTCATTGAATTTTACCACTGCGGAATTTTTCATGAAATTCAATTAACAAAAGCCACTAATGTTGATTTGTTAATTAAGGTAGGCCCGGGGCTCTCTTTCTTTCTTTATTTAGTTCGGCCTTTGGCGTGTCTCAACCTCCATCTTCTGATAATTTTCAATTAAATAAACATAAATATAAATTACTATTTAATCCATAAATTTTAACTTAATTAATTAATTATTAATTTTAAAAAATTAATTAATTAATTTTTAATTTTAATTTCATCAGTATATTTAATAATCGAGAATATTTTTATGTTAAAATTTCATAAAATAATCAAAATGTCTATCATTTACACTTGAATATTTCATTCAAACCATCACAATTTAGCATAATCATATTTCTTTAAAAATTCAAAAGCTTCCCATAAAGAACTTCTTCTTCTTGTTATTTTTCAAATACTCAATGGGCTTTCATCACCATCGGCTTTCCCACGGTTAGCTTTTGATATTGAAGAACCTAAGAAAGATGTTGTTAAGGAAGATAACAAGAAGAAAGTCAAGGCTGATGTTCTTACTACTACTTGTTTTTACTATTACAAAGTATTCTATATTTATTTTGAGGAAAATCAAGAGAAAAGAAAAAAAAAAGAAATTAAAAAATTTTCTTCATTTGCTTAACTTACAAGAAAAAAGAAAATATCTTACAAATTTAAATTTTCTCTCAATATAAATAAATCATCCACACAAAATAAAGAAAATTATAATTCTTTCATTTTTTTTCTCTATATTTTCCTTCACCAAACAAAGCCTAAAGGAGTAAAGGGCTTTTATTTACTCATCTCTTGTTATCTTATAATGTTTGTATCCATTTCAATTTATTAATTGTTTGCTGGTAATAAAAATGCATATAAAATTTCATATAATAGTTTATGTTATGAAAATAAAGAAAATAAAAATAAGAACAAAAACAAAAATAAGAACAAGAATAAGAATGTAGAAGAGATAGTATTTTATTATCTTCTTGGTGTGTATTACAAAGTAATATGAACTCCTATTTATAGAATTCATCTTCATCATATGTTATAATATATAAAAATCAACCATAAATTACAACATAAATGGTGCAATAAAATTAAACTTAATTACAAAAACTTATGAGTAGTGAGATAGATGAATAGACATCCACATTTATCTTATGAGTAGTAGGATAGATAAATGGACATCCACATTTACCTATATATTTATAACACTCTCTTTTGGATGTCCATCTTTACAAAGAATATGCCTCATTAAAACCTTACTAGTAAAAACTCAGTGGAAAAAAAAACTAGTGAAGGAAAAAGAGTACAATATTTCTGCATTGCAAATGGTATACTGCCTCATTAAAAACCTTATCAGGAAAACCCAATAGGACAAAACCTTTGGTTAAGAGAAAAAGAGTATAGTATTAAACTCTTCTTATTTGCAATATCATTGAAAATCTTTAAGGCGTCACATTTCAATACTGTTAACTAATTTCTTGAATGTTGCAATTGGTAATACCTTAGTGAACAAATCTGTTAGATTATCACTTGAACGAATTTATTGAACACTAATTTCACTATTCTTTTGTAATATATTAGTGCGCCTATTGTATAATATATGGTACTTCAGGACCAAAAAATTTATTCATTATCA
>CANXYC012460428.1:0-15963 GCA_948193065.1 Aleurites moluccanus | reverse complement strand
TATGTTTTAAAGATGAACCATGATTTGAAATTGACATGTTTTGATATAGCCAAATTATTATGAAAACTACACTTCTTTCAAGTAAAAGCCTATGGCTTCCTTCATGCCTATATGTATAATTAATTGTTCATTGACCTTGATTCGACATTTCATTCTTATTATATAATGTTCATATCTTACTGAGTTGAAGGCTCACTCATCTTCTGTGGATTTCAGGTGATAGTATAGCTCGTGAAGGAACTAGCAGAGAAGATCAAGCTTCTTGACCTTTTTCATTCCCAGAAGCTTCTAGTGTAATTCTTTTGACATATAATTATGTATATGCATTGAATGATATTATAACACAATATGTAATGGGAGTATACTCTAGAGCTCCGTAGTTAGTCATTAGAGGATGGTAATATTTTGATGTATGAATTGTTATCTTTTAGGTACTCTTGTTCCTTAGTGCTATGAGATGCATCTTTTGATTATTAAGGAACATGAGAATATTATTATGCAACGATATAGTAAAGAATGATCTATGCTTGAATGGATTATGATTTTGATATAGCAGGATATTATGCTTGATGCGAATGTATATGAGATTCAGGATAGGGGAGTTCTACGGGTTTATGGTGGCCTTAAGCCTACCATTGCCCTAGGACCGTCGCACCACTGGAGTTGGGGTGTGACAAACGTGAAACTCAAACCCTCTCTAAGACCTAGAGCACGTGCAGTGCACATGGGTTGGAGGGTTGGTGTTGGGTTTTGGGTTTAGTATCCAAAAGTTCAAAGTTCAAAGCCATTTGGGCTTGGGATTGGATTAAATATTTGAGCATTTTACACCCTATACTATTTTTTTATTTTTTATTTTAATTTTACAAACCTTTATTTTCTTTTTCATTTTTATACTTTTCATATTTTTAAAACTAAATTATTTTGATTTTTTTTCTCGTTTACTATTTTTTCTTCTTTTTGGGCAAAAAGTCTATTTGTTTGACTAATCTACTAATCTCTTACTACTTTGGCTCACTACTGACCAGTAATCACTGCATTCTATTCTTTTGGGCATATATAAATCTTTGGTTTCAACCCAATTTCTATAGACTAAATGTTTCCTTTTTCATAAATCTTTTATCTTTTAAAATTGGAATCCAAAATAATGAAATTTTATCATACTCGTCTCAATTTTTAACGTATTCATTACCTTTCTTTGGAGATTTTGTTGAAAAAATTTAAGAAATTTGCAATTTTGCTATTTTTGCCATTGTTGTGAACATATTGCTTGCAATCTTCATCTTCTTCTTTGCCTTAGTTTTGTTTTTGTATCTTTTTTTTTTTTACATTATTTTTTGAATTATGGATGTTAATGAAAATTTTTTAGGTATTTCTTGGTTGAATGGGATTTGATGTTTGGATATGTTTTGTCTTTTATGATGTGGATTTCAATTTTGGGGTTTCTCTTTAATTATTTATGTACATTTAGTAAATACATTATTAAGTTTGGATCATTCAATTTGATATAAAAAAATCATCTGAACTAGTAGGTCATCGCCTATTGATATTGTTTACAGGTTCCAAAGGTTCAAAGAGAGCCTTTCACTTCTGAGAGAGCTTTGGAACTAGAATTGACTCTTCCATATTGGCGTCATTGGAAGATTGATCTTCTTGTTGTTTTAGAGTGTTTCATTAGCAATATCATTTGTTACGTTGTATGAATTCTTGGTTGATTTTTGGTTGATTGTGATTGATTTTGATTGATTTTCATTTTCTCTAACTCATGTTTTGATTGAGTTTTAGTTGATTTTGATTTAGTTTTAGTTGATTTTTATTTTCTTTGCCTCAAGTTCGTTGTTGTTATCTTGTCTAAATTCTTGGTTAATTTTGATGGATTTTGATTGAGTTTTGGTTATTTTTTTATTGATTTTCATTTCATCTACCTCACCTTTTAGTTGAGTTCTAGTTGATTTTAGTTGAGTTTTGATTAATTTTTATTTTTTTTTCCTCAAATTATTTGCAACTTGCTATTGAGTGATACTATTTTCTCTACTTAATTTTAAAAGAAAATTTAATATTTTAAGAGTTTTAGGTACTAAGAGTCAATGGAATTGTCAAGAGAAAAAGATATTCATAGTGTATTAAAAGTTATGTGGCAAAAGAGTAGTATCAACATTTTCCCATGTGAAATTTTTACGAGATGCTTAACAAATATATGGCTTTGATGAGAGTTATTATCAAATTCATTCTCAGTTACTTTTAGCATGTGAAACCAAAAAGAAGTGACAGACAGACACATATATAGCACATTGTATATCATAAGTCCTGATAATGAAGGTATCGCATTTTCCTCTTTCACACTCTCATTATATATAACCGAATGACCGTAAAAATATAATTATTTTAATTGAAAAAGGTATTTTTGAAAAAAAAATATTTTCACCTTAAAAATGAAATTTTCATTTTTTTTCTATATTTTTGTAAATTTCTCTAAATATTTTGAATCTAATATCTCACATTTCTAATTTTCAAATTTCTTCTACTTATTATTATTATTATTATTATTATTAAGCTTTGGATAATTTTTTGGACGAATGCAATGAAATACCTTTTTTATTTTAACATTTTATTCCATCTTTAAAAATAAAATATTATATCACAAACAATTTGTATACAGTCGTACTTCACAATGTAAAATAAACTCATTACAATTTTTTTTCTCTTAATTTGTTGTTTAATAGCTTTTTTTTTTTAAGATGGGTTAAAATTATAATAAGTCGATAAATATTTCATGTCAATTATTTTCAATTTAATTTTAGAGTAAAATTGAAACTAAAATTGACAAAAAAAAATTGAAAGGTATAATTAAACAATCCCACAAAATTTAAAATATATTAAGCTAAAAAATTACATCTAATTTTACTTCAAAAAAAAAAAAGAACAAACCGACAAAATGTCCCCAATTTTGTGCTTCAAAACTTGTAATTATTCTTAATATTCTCGAATTAAAGATATTATAGGACCAATTGAAAAGAAATGTACTGTAAGTGTGGAAGAAAACCCAAAAAATTAATCATTTCATAAGTGAAATAGCAAATCACATAAACAAAATGATTTATTGTTTCTAACTAGGCCAAATACATAAGAATAAAGTGCAAATTGTCCCTAAAATATTAAGATTAATGTCCACTTATACTCACCAAAAATATATTTTTCTTATGTTTTTAATTGGATTAATTACTAAACATTCTTATTATTTTAAAATAAAATTTATCAATTCCTGTCACTACTTATTTGAATCGAATCAAAATCATTAATTTTAATTCAATTCAAAAATTATGAAAATCAAAATTAAATTTTATAGTTACAACAAAAATTTTAATTTTAATTTTGATCGATTTGATTTTTCATCAATTCAATTTTCAATCAGGTTTAAGTGGGTTTCAATTTCAAGCCTAAACTTAGGTACATGACGGTCATACAAAAAACCTTTCTTTTCAATCCCAGCTATAATTATTACCATAACCTTAACTAAATTAAGCCACAAAATAATCTTCTTCCTAGCACCAATCATCAAAATAGTCCCCTGAACTTGACAAAATCAGCAATGTTCCATTATAGGAATAACTAAAGCTGCGATAACTCTAACATATGACTTCTATTATCTCATAAATTTAAAAAGAAAAAAAAAAAAAAAAATTTCGCCATTGCCAGACGCTCCAAAGGAAAATCCATGATGCCCATTTCCCATTTTAAATCCTTGAGACCATCAGCTTTGCTTCTTTGACCCACCTGACTTCTTCAAGCTACCCATTATGCCATCAATTAGCTTTTGGGCTAGTACCAGCAGGGTCTGCAACAAAAGAATAGCTCCTTTGAGGTCTTTTCTTTTGGCCATAATTTCCTAAAGAAGTGTCGATCTCAGTACCTAGTCCAGATGTATCAGATGGCTGTAACAAAGTTTTGGAACAATCAACCATGCCTCGCACATTCTCTGATTTGTCCTTCCTATTGTCACTTTCTTTACTTGCAGACCATGAATCAAGAACTTGAAGTAATGTGCCGTCTTCATGGTTCATTCCAGCCTTTGACTGCCCTACTAGACCAGAGGGCTCTCCTTCCGAAGCTGAAAAGTCATCATCAGAGATAGAATACTGATAATGGTGAAATGTGCATTTTTCTTCTGCTTCCTTCCTTCTAAAACCTGTGTTGTCAACAGGACCAAGTTCTTCCCAGGTAGAGTCTGATTCATCATCCTTGGATGTATCAGTTAACTCACTACCTGAAGTTTCTGATGTATGAACGATATTACTTTCTTGGATATTAAGAGCAGTATTATCCTGAATGGAACATTTGTGTACTTCACTGGAAGGTATGATACAAGTAGACTCTATCTTCACCCCGGGCATTATTTGTAGCAGGGATGCTAACTTTTGGATATCAAGATGATATCCGTACCTCTCTAGGAACAGGTTTCTAAAGGACCCAATATTATACCCTCTTGGAAAATCCTTCAATATCTCATTCACAAGCTTTTGACAGTCTATTAATGTATCTCGTCTAGACCTTTCTGAAGGGCTTTTACAGCTAACTGGTTGAGAAACTCCAGCATGAGAAATATTCTGAATTCTTCCAGTTCTTCCATCTCCATCAAGTTCTGGTCGCCTCTTTGAGTCAGATTGCAAAGGAGTAATTGCAAAAATAGAACTCAATCTTTTTGAAGCCTGAGTATCAATTGTAGAAGTATTCTTCCCAACAGACAAAGTGAGCTTGAAAGGTGAAGCCTCAGAGGGATATTCTTCTATCCACTTCTTCTCTGATCTTAACATATCAACCAACCAGAGGACATCAATTTCATCAAGTGATCTAAGAACCGCAGGTCCCCCCTTTTCCAGATTCCTTGCCATTTGTTCTCTGACAAAACACAGAAGAAGGAATATTAATATATGATTGAGGCTGCAGCTGCTAATGTTTTGTCTCGCATCATAATCATCAAGTTATACTTCAACTTTGAAATTAAGATGGAGTCTACTAAATTTACAAAATTTCAAAACAACAAAAAAAGGGTGCTGAAAATGACAAATGTAAAAGATTCCCATTATGCTTATCTGAGTGTTTCTTTAACATGCCTAGTCATAAATCCGTTTTGAAAGCTCTTATGAACCTTCTAGGAAGTTTCAGTTCATCCAATTGATGTACTCTCCTATCCAGGCCTTAGTCCTATGACATTATGGATGGCCAAAGACACTCCCACTTAACAGGGTCACAGTGAGGCATTGCATACACTTGGTGTGTATGAATGTTTGCCTCTTTGAGAAATTCAGAATAAATTTTCTTTATCAAGTTGTAAAATATAAAACATGAGAAAGAAAATCTAACTTGTTAGTTTAAGAATAACCAAGAATTTGGCCCTTGAAACTTGAGCATTTTCATAATGTGGTCTTCAAACTTAACATTGCACCGTCAAGGCAGCCATTAGCTGCTTTGACCATTTTTTTCTTTTACATGTATACACAATTCTGTTAGATGCATCATCTCCTTAAAATAAGCCATATTTTTCAGCCACATGGAGTTAGCATTGGCAAACAAAACATACAAAAAATAAAATAAAATAAAAAAATAGAAGGCTTAAAAAAAAAAGGGCTTGAGCTTTACCATTTCTTGCAATTTTATAATAACCTCAAAATTTTGGCAATTTCATTAAGCAACTTTTTAATTTTCCATTCTATCACCGTTCCAATCTCAAGTAAAATAAAACTTTCAGCTGAAAGCACTGCATTTTGAGTTTAAGTCCTCTCAAGCTCAAAACACAGCATTTTGAGTTTTCTGAGCTGGAATTTTTTGGTTTATTTCCCCATGTGGCGTGTTTTATCTACCTTACCACATCAACAAAATAATGCATGATTTTGCCTAAGATTTGATTGATGACAGAATTGCAAAAATTAAAAAGTGATTTCATGAAATTGCCAAAATTATAAGATCATGATCGAATTGTAAAAAGCACTAAAGTTTAAGTGTTTTGTTTTTTTTTTTTTTTTGGTCATTAGGAGAAAATAGAAAAAATTACACTAGATGACCACTCTCCTTAGCCAGAAGGCAACTTTTGCTACATAGAAGATAATGAGGCAAGAACTATCACATACCCCTCATTTTTATAGCAGACAATTCCATGAATTATTCTTTTGCATACATCAGAATAAATTGGATGAATAACTAATCAAGGGTTATAGTAAGCAAATTTTGCAAGTTGTATGACTTGAGGCCCACAAAAATTGCAGCATTTTTTAGAATTGTATTATAATAATGCTACAAGTTATAGGGATAAACCTAGACTTATTCCAAAGTTAAAAATATGTAGACCTCGAGAGAAACTGAACAAAATAAAGAAAAATTCCTGCAAGTTTTTAAGCCTTATAAATTGGGAATTTCTTGAAAAAAACAAAAAGGGTACCCTGCAGATCATGTTATTTCCCAAAAGGAGAATAAAGTTTTTGAAACACATAATTTTATGGACTGCAAATCATGTACACTGGATTTTGATTTTGATCATGTCACTTTGTTGGTGATAAAAATTTGAAAAAAAAAAAAACAATTATAAACTGAAGAAAAGAACAGGCTTGGATAGCAGATTAATTCTCAAACTGCATAGGCAAAATGAATTAGCAAAACTTAAAAGCAGTAAAATTCAGAAACCTGGTCCTTGATTGCGATACAAGAAGTGATCCCCTCAGAGAATCAAAAAAGGATTCCATGTCTCTCCAAAAAGAATCTTCAGAAAAAATTTGATGCCTTTCAGAATAACAGCTAATCTGCTCGAGTTCTCCACTGGATTTATCAACTGATGAATTAGAATCCGGAGTATTTCTCCCCAGTTTACACGATGCTATAATCGGGTTAAGTAAACAAGGACCTTCCCCAGATTTTTCACTATATGGTTCAGAACTCAAACAAGTTTCTTTCCTCAGAGTTGATTCACTATTGAGTGAAGAACACGATGTGGGAAGTACTTGAACATTTTCTTGAATTGGTGTTTTCACAATTTTTTTATCAGCTTCTATTTTTTCAAGGTTCTCCCCCCGAGTACCAGATTTTTCAAGAGTATTCTCACTGACCTTTGCAGAGTTATAACAAGAAGTGTGACAGTTTTTTGGAAGGTCATAACCTTTTATCCCAGAACTGTCATCATTACTTCCAAACCATCTTCTCCAGATATTCTTAAAAAAGCCCACTACATATTTGGAATCTTTTTCCATCACAGACAGCAGATTATCTTCAGCTTCCTTATCATTAGTCACTTCCACAACTTCTTTACCGATTGAAGGAGATTCTTCAATTTTTTTTGGAGGCTGCTCGATATCCATTTTGGCAGCCTTCTCAACAAGAGGGGACTGTTGCACTTTTCCTATAGGCCCATCTGTGCTTAGCTCAGGGGATAAAAGAGTATTCTCTCTGTTCTTTGCAGAGTTATCACCAGAAGTGCAAGAGTTTTTGGGAAGGCCATAACCTTTTACCCAGGAACTGTCCTCGTTACTTTCAAACCATCTTCTCCAGATTTTCTTAAAAAACCCCACTTCACATTTGGAATCTTGTTCCTTCACAGACAGCAGATTATCCCCAGCTGCCTTATCATTAGTCACTTCCACAACTTTTTTACCAATTGAAGGAGGTTCTTCAATTTCTTTTGGAGACTGCTCAATATCCATTTTGACAGCCCTCTCAACAAGAGGGGACTGTTGCACTTTTCCTGTAGGCCATTCTATGCTTAGTTCAGGGGTTGAAGGAATTACTGAATTCCTGTCCACAGCTTCAGAAATAGGTACATCCTCAACATTTGGCTTCAAAGGCCAACTGGACTGTTGGTTATCATTAATGATTACAGTAGACAAGCATGGATTGGGCTCAACTGGTTCTGGCTTTGCAGCAATGCCATGCACAAGAAACTGCCCATTACCAGTGGGCTGAAGATTCAAAATATTAGGCATGGACAAGAGGAAGCTGGAGAACTTTTTATATCCATAGAAGTCTTTATCAAAGTCTACTTTGATTTTTCTCAATTCAGAACGAAGTTCAGTAATTGAGATTCCTTTAGGGTACAAGCTCAGTATATTAATGATCTGCTTCTTAACTGCTTTTGGAATTGGCTGAACCTTGGTCTCTGAACTAGCTTCAGTGAACTTCTCTCCTTGTGAACATGTTGGTTGCTCAACAACTGAGAAGGGGCCTTCAAGAGGCATGTTATAATGGCCATACCAAGAACCATAAGGACCATCAGGGGGTTGGTTAAAAATCTTTCCAATTAGGTTTTCCCCTCTCACCAAAGAATTCCAGCGCCACATGATACTCGCTGCACTGCAGAGAACACTAGGAGCAGTATCAATGCTGGCAAGCAATATATTATAATTGTTCATCCTTAATCGGTGCAAGACACTAGCAAAGTCCCTATCTCCAGAAATTAGAAAAAGATGGGCAGGTGGTGGATTTTGGGAAACCCAATACATTAGATCCACAAGGAGAGACCTATCAGCACTGTTTTTTCCTTCTGCATTGGCAGAAAATTTGCAAAATGAGAAAACTACGAAAAAAATGCCATTGAAATTTAAGAGATAATAAGGTCTTTTATGTAATCAATATTTCTTCATATTCATTTGCAAATATTCAATGGCGGCAGATACATAAAGTAGGAAAACTAAATAATAAAAAAATCAGCTGAGCATTATCTTGATTCATGTCCACAAAAGCATTTCATTCCCAGTACAAGATTCACTTTTTTAGATCAGTTAACTTTCTTTTCCAAGAAAATGAATAATAGCATTTTCTAATAAATGTCAAAGACAAACACTGAAGGATGTCTTGTAAAACTAAATAAATTTGACACCATTATGCTTTTCCAAGATAGAAGATACTAAGACAATTCTTCAATATGCATGATTCTGTGCTTTTCTCATCTTGACTGCAAAACTTTGGCTATTTTCTTTTCAAACACACTTGGTCAAACAGGATAAGAGCTGTGAAACCAGGAAATGCTAAAAGATGGTGCATATAGAAATTTATAGGTAGTCAAGTAACTACCAGCAACCAATGCCTAAAGTACATGTTGCATGTGCAAGCATAACAGAAAAGAAGAAGAAAAGAAAACACGAGCAAGAGAAAGAGAAAGAGGGTGAGAAGGGAGGGAAATATTCAATAAAAAGGATGTAGACTGAGTTTCCACATCACAATTCAATAGGTAAAAGGTTTGCCACATGGACAGAAATGGTCCCACTTTATGCAGGAAAGAAGAAAAACAGATATAAAGTTACCAACAATGTTAATAGAAGGTTAACAATGAACAACAGAAGCAAATTCAAGGAGTTGATGGCACAAAAAATTAAGTTCAAAGATCATGCTGCACAAACCAGCAAGTTCAAAGACCAAATCTAGACTGAAAGACAATTTCTTGCAAGAAAACAACACAATACCACAGCATTGTTTACACATCAGCAAACCTTCGAATAAATAACAAAAATTAAAATATATAAACACTAAGAGTCAATCAACCATTTTTCCTTTTTCCTATTCTAGTTATCCTAACATGCATCCAAATCCATATGAATATGTACATGGAAAAATTCTAGTTAACCATCCATACCTGAATTTGAGTCACAAAGAGATATTATAACCATGTTTATAAGCTACATCAACTTGAGCAATTTCAACCACTTTATTCAGGATATCGGCAATTACATTCAACAACACAAACCCTTTTGGCAACCGAGTTCTAAAGAATATATAAAGATACGTAAAATTATATCAAATTTGCCCAATAGAGCCACTTTATTAATCATAACACAACTCCACCAAATGGCCATTCATTAAATTGATTCAAGAAACTGAAAAATCATTCCTGCTTCCAGTCACTTAATTATTGGTATCCAATAGTTCAACTATTCACAAAAAGTCCATGACATTCCAAACAATCCATAACCCAATTAAAGAATTTCACAACCCATTACAAAAATTGCAAATTAGAAGGAAAAATAAAAAGGAGAAGAAAGAAAATGAGAACAAACCATGAGGAATATGAGTAAGGTTGATCCCAGTTGAGGAAAGGGCCCCCTGATTAGACCTTGAAAGCTGTTGTACATCCCCAAAAGCTGTAATTTGAATGGGGCCTTTAATCCCATTTGCCCTGATAGCCGCCGTGATCGCATGAGCCACTTTAAACACATTAACATCAGCAGGCAAATTGCAGTTCTCGAAATCCCACCAGACAGAAACCTTGACATTTTTCGACTCCTCCTCGTGCTGGCGCCGGAAGAAGTGGGAATGGGAGCGGGAGCAGGAAGGGGTAGTCGGCGAAGAAGAACATAAGTAAGAGACAAGGACTGAGTAGGGAAATGGTGAGGAGGAAGGAGAGGGAGAAAGCAAGAAGTGGGTTTTGGAAGAAAGGGATTTTAGATTCATGTTTTTGTAAATTGTGGTTTAAGGGTTTTATCTGGTTTTGGAAGAGAATGGGAAATGGATTTTGTGTCATTTTATGGCGGAGTACATGGATTTTAGTTGTTGCAGAATGGCTGGAGATGAAAAAGTACGTGAAACTCGAACCGATTTAAGAAAGAGAGCACGTGCCATGCACATGGGTTGGAGGTTTGATGTTGGGTTTGAATTTGGTCTTCAAAAGTTGGGAAATACTAAAATGATATTATATATAATATTTTTCGCAAAAATAACATTTCATATTCTTTCTTTTTCATAATTTTAATTTTTTACTTTACATTTTTTTCATAATTTTAATTTCACTTTCTTTATGTTTTACAAAACACTCAAACTATTTTTCTATAATATTTTTTGTAAAAAAAAAAACTTTTTTTTTTCATAATTTTAACTGTCACTTAATATTTTTGCATAATTGTAATCACACTTTCTCTATGCTTTACAAAGCATTTAAATCATTTTTTTTCATAATTTTAACCTCACTTTCTTTTTCTCGATCTATAAACAACCTCACTTGATAATTAATTATTAATTAATTAAAATTAATTTTGATTTTTACAAAATTCAATCTGTTAGACCCTTGGATTTGATATTGATTTTGATGATAACAAAACATTTTAATGTGTTCATTATGCTAATAAATTGTTTGAGTTGATTAAAGTATGAGAAATCATAATCAGTGCTAAATCATAGGTGTAACACATGTGAAAAAATGCATATGCTAAAAGGAGTATAATTGAGAAATGCAAAAAATAAATTTTTAGGATTTTAGAGACATTGCACTGCTAAAAAGTCGTAGCCGTGACAAAGGAGTCGCAGCCGCGAATATGGAAGTCGCTACTAAGGAAGACAGTAGCCCAATCCCTGGAAGAGCAAAAGTCGTGGTTGTTACAGGAAAGTAGCAAGCGTGATTAAGAAGTCTAGAGAGTAGTAGGAGCCCAAGTCCATAACAGATCAATATTCACGGGCGCGACTTAAGGTAGTCAATGCCACTACCAGGAAGCCGCGGGCTCAACTCTGTAGAAACAGACAAAAAATATAGTCGTCGGAAAAAACTGTCAAATGCATTTAAGAAGAAAAAAGGCTCTATTTGAGTTGGAACTATAAATATAAGTTTATAGGATGTTTCTAAATGGAAGAACAACATCTATTGAGCTTACATATATGATAAACAAGTTTCCAACTTCATTTTACTAGTTAGATAATTTATTTGTAAGATTCATTAAGGTGAATATATTAGGAAATTGGATAGTTATTTTTCTTCTCTTTCTCAATATTTCTTTGGGTTATTAAGAGAGGTTAAAAAGAGAAAGGGAATTATTTATGAGCCTTCATTGCTCATCTTGAAATTAATTATAAAGAGTTTGAGTGTGAGCTTTGGAAAACACTTGTATAAGTTTGAGTGTGAGCTTTAAAAAAACACTTATTAAAGTTTGAAGTGTGAACCTATAAAAATACTTTGTAAGGTTTGAGTACGAGTTTAAACACTTGAGTTTAATCTTGCACCAGCAAAAGAATCGATTGGTTTGAGTGTAAGCCTAAACATTTGGATTTGATCTTAAACCCGTAGAGTTGTAATAAACTTAATTGAAAATTTAAAACGATTAAAACCTAGTTATGGGAAGCAAGCATTGGCAGGTGATTTTTCATAAATTCTAGAAGGTGCATTGTTTAGAATTAATTAAGGTTAATCTAAGTTGGGTAGATTAGTAGTATGGAAAAATAATTAGAGGATTAAATGGAATTAGAAAGAGTGTTAATTAGTTAAATCAATTAAAAAACTTAAAAAAAAAACCTATGTTTGAACACTCTTAGGTGTTCGATTTTTAATAAATTTTAAAGCATTTTTTTGTCCAATTTTTCTTTGCACACCTAAAATCGGATGAATAATGGATAAATTAAAAATAGAATTGAGTGAAATTAATAAAATCTAAATACTTTAGTAAAGAAGTAAAAGAGATAGAAAAATAAGAAAAAAAAAATGATAATTTTATAATTTTGGAGAAGTGGAGTCAAATTTTAACCAATAATTAATAAATAAATAAACCAATGGAGCAAAATTCCAGCCAAGTGGAGCTTCCACTAAGAAACAAAATTAATTTGTTTAATTTTATCCAAATTAACTTAGACACAATCAAGTCTAAATTAATTTCTTTTTCTTTTCTTTTTTTAAATTTTCTTTTCCTAGAAAATCTAATTGGTTATTAAGTATTATAAATAGACCTAATTACAGAAAATTATTATCATCTTCTTCTTCCTCTTCTCTTGACCAAAATTTTACCATAAAAATTTCTCAAATTTTTGTTTAAATCTTTATTCAAATCATCTCTCCATCTTTCACAATTTTCATACCTTCAACTTTAAAACTTTTTTTCTTTAAGATTGTTGGAGATTTAAGGAAAAATTTGTTCAAGACTTCAAGAAGTAATATTCTTATCCAGCTCCATAATTCAATTTAATGAGTTTAATTGATAATTTAGAGGTTTAATTAGTGAAATGAAGTTGAATTAGTAGCTAATCCTTAAAAATTCTGAATTTTCTATGACTTGATAGAATCTTAGGGCTAAGTTTTCATGCCCTTAGAGTTAGAATTTTAAGATTCTTAAAACATGAAAGTTGTATATTTACATGTTTAATTATTTTAATGAAATTTTATCAAATTTTTATTGTGTTGTGAGTTATAGATCACTGAGTAAGACTGACTTAGATTAGGATTTGTGCTGAGAGACTCTACAGAGTTTTACAACTTCGAGAATCTTATTGATTTAGGGAAAACTCAAAACATGAAAAATATTTTTTTGTATCTTAGCTAAATATCCTGAAAACAAAAAAAGAAATTGGATATCTAAAAAGTGATTTATAAGTAAAACAGTGAGGGGTATCCGGGTAGAAGTTGCAGGGTAGATTACAGATTTCAAGTCTATCTTCAAAATTCTACTATAAATTGTATAAAACTTAAAAAAATCTGATTTTTAAATATGTTAAAACTTCAAATATCTAATTTAATTAGGAAAAATAATTAAAGCAATTGGATACATAAAACTTGAGATATGAATAAAAAAAGCAAGGCTGCTCAAAACTAAAAGTTAATAATCAAAGGGTTTTTACAAAATTAACTTTAGAATTATGTAATTGAATGTTGGTTTAGTGCTAAAATATATTCCATATGTGTTGTAGCTTCAATAAGGAAAGAAAAGGAAAAGGAGAGTGAGGAATCAGATCATCCATTTTATATTTGCTAAGAGAAGAAATCACTTCTTCATTTTATATTTTGGAGGTGAGTAATATATATATATTCTTTTACTTTTGTTTGAACTGAAATTGTAAATAGTACCATATTGCTCATTGATGGCCAATGAATCCTAGTTGTACCTTGTTCATTGTTGCTCCTAAATGAGTGCCAAACCCTTTGTTTTGGATATTGAAACTTCTTGTTTATGATAGTGCTGTTGAATAAACCCTTGAATTCAATTGTTAAACATTATTCATAGTATATGAAATTCAAATGTTAGCAATAATAGAACTACTCATCTGATGGAGTAGATATAATATCATGGACTTGTGCACAAGATTACATTATCATATCTAGCTAGGAGAGGGGCAAAGTCTTAGCCATACGATTTGATCAATAGCATGACTTTATTGACAGGCATGCTATCAGACTGTAGCCTTGGCCAGAATTATCAGTAGTTATTGCTAACGACTACAAAAATATTGATTCATTAAAATTTGCTACATTGATACATTGATTCATTAATATCATATAATGTTATTCAATATTCCCTGAAAGGTCCCTTTGGTAACCAAAAGAGAGGGTGAATTGGTTAATTGCATAGTTAACAACAAATTAAAATTTTAATTGAAGGAAAGAAAGGGAAGAAGAAAGAACACAAGGATTTATAGTGGCCAATTATTGGGTCTCTTTGGCAACCAAGAGGAGGAGGGGGGTGAATTGATTATTTGTGAAAATGAGAGAAAATTAAAAAATTAATGAGATGGAAGGAGGAAGAAGAAAAATCAACACCATAATTTTATAGTTGTTCGACAACCTTGCCTACATCTACTCTTCAAGATCACACTTGAGAGTTCCCTTAACCGATTCTTTTACGGGTGTGAGATCAAACCCAAGTATTTTATAAGTTCACACTCAAACTTTTACAAGTGTTTTCAAGGCTCATACTAAAACCTTTACAAGTGTTTTCCTATTTGGTTCACACTCAAACCCTTAAAGAAATACAAAAGAAGAAGAGAAAGAATTTCCCTAGGAGTTTACCCAACTCTCAAATAATCAATGAGTAAAGGATTTTACAAATTAAAGCTCACAAATTGATGCTTTATAAATATAGGCTCTTTAAGCCATATACAAGAATGATTTTAATGCAAAATCTTAATTCAATGATTTCAATTGTTGTTCTCTTGTTTTTCTAACCTACTTAAACTTCAAAACAACTTGTATTTATAGTCCAACATTAATTATGACCGTTAGGATCCAAAATATAGTTATTAGAACCTTTTTCAATGGCTATTTTTTATATCAGAATGGCAGCAGTCGCACCCACGACCCCCTGAGTTGCGCCTGCAACTTAGGTGACTTTTGCTACTGGACTTTTTTGAAGAAACGTCGCACCTGCGACTTTTTTTCTTCATATATCAAGTTATACAACTCTAAATCATGCACTATTTTTTATATTGGAAATTAGATGTTTAATTCAACTTTGTAGTTTAACTCAACTCCAAAATAATCCATATTCATGTCTTGAAAAATCATGACAATTTTTTGCTCAAATCTAAAAGACAGTTTGAGTATGCTTCACTAATTTTTCAATTTCTCCTTCCATAAAACTCGAAATCACTTGATTCTTTTTCCATATGAAACTAGACATCCAGAGCTTTGATGTGTAATTACATGCCCAAATTATTATTTTATAATTCTCAACAAGGTTTACAATTTTCCCTATCAATTATGTCCTAGTCTGTTAGCTTGAGCATAATTCTTTCAAAAATTCATATCTTCATTTTTTAATGTCCAATGCTCAATCCAATTTTTGTTCCTAAAACTAGATATCCATATCTTTTCATCTATATATAGTTTGTCCTATTAGCTTCTCCCAATTTATACAGAATTTGGCATAAAATCATACTTTTGCTAGTGCACTCCATTGAGCCTTATGTGTTTAACTTATATTTGAGCAATGATCATGATTTCTCATGCCTTAACAAACTCAATAAAATTGTTAGCTCAAATAACACATTTATATTATTTTATTATCATCAAAATCAACATTAATCCTAAGGGGCCAACATTCCCCAATTTAATTATTTATTCATTATATTCATATTAAATGAATCACCTATCATATTGATATATTTATTGTGCCTAACTCTAATGGCTAATTTATGGTATCGTATTCCTTTGTGATAACTAATTTTATTGCTATATTTTTATTCTTAAACCTTCCTTATGAGAACCAAGCTCACAAGTAAGGTTATATATATATATATATATATATA
>CANXYC012460125.1:0-12274 GCA_948193065.1 Aleurites moluccanus | reverse complement strand
AAATAAAAGAATAACTTTGCAATATCAAAATAAATAAATTTACTATCATTATCAATACATGATTAAATTAAAAATAATAATAATTATTATTATTTTAATTTTTTTTCACTTATACTTTTATAAGATCAGAAATACAAATCATTTTTTTTATTTCAATTTATATTTTAACAAATATAAAATATTATAATATATATAAAAATAAATATCAAAATTAGAGTAGAAAATTTTATGTTAGATGTATATCGAAAAATAAAATAATAATATAGAAAAATAGAATTTACTTATTCAAATATCTGAATTAAAATGTCACCAAGAAAAAGAATTTCAAATCTCAAATACTTCAACGTTATCGAGGGAAATATCTTCAAATCTTTTGAATAAGAAAATTATCAAAAGTGTTATGGAGAAATTCGTGCTGATAACATGTTATAAAAAATAAATAAAATAAAATAAGAACAAAAACAAGAACAATAATAAGAATATAAAAGAGAGAGATTTATATTATCTTATTGGTATGTATTACAAAATAATATGAACTCCTATTTATAGGGTTCATTTTCAACATAGGTTATAATATATATAAATCAATCATAAATTACAATATAAATGATGCAATAACATTAAATTTAATTATAAAAATTTATGAGTAGTGACATAAATGAATGAACATTTACATTTATTTATTTTTTTTGCTTTGCTTTGCTTTTGTCTCTCCACTAGACCCGACCCATATACAAATATGACCCAACCCATATACAAAGGTACTTTACTAAATCCATCTAATCATAAGACAAACGACCTGTTGCAGACATCATGGCCCATGGACTCCAAATTTGAATAGATCTTAAAATCAAGGTAGACGAATCTAATTAGTGTATAACATTACAAATCGACCAAAGAACATTCTAGAACTTAAACTACTAAATTTGTAATCCTATGAAAAAGTTTGGTAAAGAGATTGTCAAATTGATAAATCACGAATAACTATAAATAGCTCATAATCTGTTTATGAGATTTATCGATTAAATTTTTTTTTTTCATAATCAAAATTTTTTATTGGCCAATCAAATAACATAAATTTTTTTAATTATCCACGTGTATGTTGATAATAGATATTTAAAATGTTTAACCGACCAATCAAATACTCTCTCTATATATTAATTATCAAGTAGTATAAAAATATTATTTCCACAAAAATTGAGCAAAATAAATACTACAACTATGACTAATCTGAAATAAAAGCAAAGAAAGACTAATTCGGCGATTTAAAGTAGCTAACACCATATCTAATCAATCTAATATATATCAATATATTAAATATAAACAAAATAAATTATTATTTTCATAAATTGAAGTTTTTCTTAAGTTATTTATATATTTTTTTTAGATATATCGAATCTATTTTTATCAAAGTAATTTTAAATCTCTCAAACAAAGTTATGGAGATAAAAGTGTATAAAATTACATATGAATCATATATATGTATAAATACCCTTCAATTCAAATCATGAATTATAATAGTCAATTATATAAAATTATTTTTCATTTCATTTATATAAATCAAATCAACTAAGAAGTGATCAAACTTATAATAACATTAAATATAATAATCCACAGTTAATATAAAAATAAAATTATCTTGATTAAATAAAATAACTTCAATTTATTAATTGAGTTAGGCTTTCATAACCTTAGCGAAAAAGAATTTAGTTTATGATAAAATAAAATAGAAATCATAAAAAATAAAAAGAATTCATGATTGAAGACTTTGCATAATGAATTTTTTCTTGATTTTCTATGGTTTACCCTCTTTCTCATTTTATTACCAAGTCTCCTTCAAGTGACGGCTCTATTTTCCCTCGAAACCTAAATTCAAAACTATTATTTATAATAGAGTTAGTCTGCACATGCGCATGTCTTCATTAAAATTTCAGATATAATCAACACAGTTGTATATGTCCTGCAAACACGGACATGCATTTTTTTGAAGAACAATTTTTCTTATTTTACTTCCAAATGCTTCCTAAAAAAATAGGCTATAAAATAAATAAAAATCAACAAATAAAACTAGTAAAATATAAAAAGAAGCATTAAAAGTAAAATGATTTGATAAAGCTAAGCTATATAATATATGAACATCATGTACCCCCAAAAAATATCCTATTAACAGCCTTACAATTCTTTTAAAAGGGAGTACTATGTCGTTTTTGTGATTCGTTAGAACGGCCGAAAAAGGAGAGGAACTGGATCGATGTAGATCTTGGAACTACCTACTCTTGTGTTGGCGTTTGACAACATGATAGAGTGGAGATCATAGCTAATGATCAAGGGAATAGAACGACACCGTCTTGTGTTGCTTTCACTGGTACAAAGTGTTTAATCAGCGATGCTGCTAAGAATCAGGTCACCATGAACCTCATTAATACCCTTTTTGGTGAATATTTCTTCACTTCAATATAAGACTTAAGATTTGCTTTGAAAAATTTATTTATATTTTTTATTGTTTTTGGTATTTTTTCAAATCCATGAATTTGAATCCTAAAGGATGATACTTGTTGTGTCCTAGATGACATCTTACCTTCAAATCTAAATGGGATATGATGAAAATACTTTTGATATGTACTCCATTATTGGATTGAAGCTTTTTATTATTATTATTATTATTGAGAGGCATGCATTTAATTAGTATAATGATATCAAATTAATATAATAATAGTGCAATTTTTTTTACATGATATGGTCTATGATGTGATTTTTGATTTTTTTTACCTTAGTTTTAATAGAAAAAACATAACTTGCCCCAATTAATTACAATATTATGCTGGTAGTTGTCCATAAACTCTACTTCTAACAATGGAAAATATGTGTTATTTCTTATGTTATATGACGTGCATACTGTGCTTTGTGATGAGATGGTTACATTTCTAATCCCAGTTTTGATTGACATCTACCCTTAAAAGTAAAATTATTTTAAATTAGTATCCGTAACTTAGTTATATGCTTGTCCATTTCCATTGTGATTGCTTTAGTTGTTTACGATGTCTTTATTAATTGGCAATTATTATGTTGCAAATGCAAAGAGGTTGATTGGTAGGAGATTTTGTGATTCTTCTGTTCAGAGTGACATCAAGCTCTGGCCATTAAAGGTTGTTTCGGGACCAGGTGATAAGCTTATAATTGTTGTTAACTACAAAGGTAAGAATAAGTAGTTTGCTGCTGAGGAAATCTCTTTCATGGTCCTCATTAAGATGCATGAGACTTCTGAGGCCTACCTTAGCATTACTGTGAAGAATGCAGTGGTCACTATCCCTGACTATTTTAATGATTCTCAAAGGCAAGCCCCGAAGGATGCTGGTGTGATTGCCGGTCTCAATGTCATACGTATTATCAATGAGACCGTTGCTGCTGCTATTGTCTTTGGCCTTGATAAGACGGTGAGAAGAATGTGTTGATTTTTTACTTGGTTGGAAATACTTTTGATATCTTATTGCTAACAAATGAAGAGAGAATCTTTGAGGTTAAGACTATAGCCGGAGACACTCCCGTTAGAGGTTTAAGATTTTGACAATAGAATGGTGAACCACTTTGTTCAAAATTTAAGAGGAAGAACAAGAAAGACATCATTAGAAACCCAAGAGCTCTTAGGAGGTTGAGGACTACTTGTGAGAGGGCAAAGAGGACTCTTTCATCCACTACTCAAACTACTATCGATATTGATACTTGTATGAAGGAATTGATTTCTACTCAAGTCAAAGGGTCATTTTTGATTGATGAATAATTGACTTAATCATATTTGATATTGCCCTTTGCATAACTCTACATGTTAAGTGCATGTATTAAAACTTGCTTGTAGATAGGAATCTCAATGTAGTTTTTATTTATCAATAATAATGAGGAGACTTACTTATACGTAAAGATGCATCATTAAAAATTTACCTAATGTTAGAACTATTAATTCAAAAGAGAAATGACTATTGCAAGATGCATGAGACATGCTCTCTTCGAGAATAATGAGAAGCTCTTCCTCCCATTATTCGTAGTGCCTGTTTGGCACAATTTATAAAAAGGAAAAAGTAATTTTTTTGGGTGAGAAGCTAATTTTGACACAGTTTATAGTAGTTGGTAAATATCAAAATTAATAAAAGCAATTATCTGGATAGCTAAAATTCAACTATTTAGATAAGTTAGAAATTAAAACTTTTCAAGATAGCTGAATTTTAGATTAAACGCGTAACTAATTTTAAAAAATTAATAGATAAAAATACCCTTATAAAATTATAAGCAATTTTTAAATTATATTTTATCAAAAATAAATATAAAATTAATTATTTTTAAAAATATTACTTTTAGACATATAAAAAATTATTTTCATAAATTATACCAAATTATAACGTAATACTTTATTATATCTGAATTTTATTTACGATGCTGCTTTCCTCGCCTTCATTTTAGAGTTCTTTATTGATCGAGTCCGAAAATGAATCTATTAAACTTCTCGGCTTGTGAATTTTTCCAACAAGCCCTTGGATCATGGGCTTTGGACTTACATAAAAATCCAATAAGTGAAGATGTCATTATTCCTTATCAACTTGTCAGGTAAACGACACAGCATTTCGGCTTCACAAAATCCAACTGCCAAGTCGACTGGTCAATAAACCCGGCCATACGGAAACTTCAATTCAAAACCAACCAATCTTAACGGTACATAAAATAAACGATCCAGATTCAGCCGCCCTACTCTTGGAACATTCTAGAACAAAAATAGCTATATATTTCCCTCACCACCGCACACAGATCTCCATATTCTAAGGCAAAGTCCGAGAAGTCCTATCTCGCTTGCCTTTTTCACTTTCTCAAATCTTAGCTTCCGCTCAAAACTCCGTCGTTTTTCTTAACTGTAACAATGGCCAGCAAAGGAGAGGGACCAGCGATCGGTATCGATCTGGGTACAACATATTCGTGTGTTGGTGTTTGGCAACATGATAGAGTAGAGATAATCGCCAATGATCAAGGGAATAGAACGACGCCGTCTTACGTTGCCTTCACCGATACTGAACGTTTGATTGGTGATGCTGCTAAGAACCAGGTCGCTATGAACCCTATCAACACTGTCTTCGGTTAGTATCTGAAAACATAATTTAGATCTGGTTTAAATTTCAAATCTCAGGGTTTTGGATCTCGTAACTCGGGATCTTCTAGGTGTGATTTCACATTTAGATCTCGGTTTGTTGGGGATCTAAAAAAGTCCATCTCAGATGTATAGAATCCAAGTCGTTTCTAAGAGGATTATAACTTGATTTTAGTTGGTCCAATTATTAGGTAAATTATTGTTAGCGATCATTTCTGATTTTAAATTAATTTATGATTACTGATTTAAGTTAAGTGTGGATGGATTATTTGATAATGGTTTTTATTTAGGGGGGGTGTTCGGCTACAAAGAGGGTGTTTAAATAGGATGTTTAAATGGGAAGTTAAATTTATAAGTCGAGGAAGTTAATATTAAAATTATGAGTTTTATAATTTTTAAAGTGTTTGGATAAATAAAAAAAATTAAATTATTTTTAATATTTAAAATAAATTTTAAAAATTGAAAGGTGGGTTTTATATAATTAATATTTGTTTTTAATAAAATTATATTATTTTAATAAAATATTATTTTTTACGTTTTTATTTAAATATCTTTAAAATTCGTTTTAAAAATAAAATTTTAAAAAAAATTATTTTATAAAACTGATATATTTAATTTAAATTTTTTTTATTTTTAAAATTTAAAATAATATTTTAAATTAATTTGTGAAAAAAAATATATATTTTAATTTGATCCAAACACCTCCTTATTATAATAGAATGATATTATATACATTTGTATTGTTGAGAAATTGGATAACGATATCTTAAAGTTTGTATCTTTTTGTTATATTTAAGTGTATAATAAGATGTATTTTTACTGATGAAGCAACAGAGAATAATAATTTTATTTTATTATTATTTTTTCTCTTTTATGTTAACATGCTTCTTTTGGGTTTCTGTTAATACTGTGTTTAGGTTGATTTGCATATTTTTGCAAAAATTTGCAAATTGGTAAATTTAAAATAGAACGCCAAATTTGTTTGTTGTTAATGCCTCAAGTCACCAAGGGGCTTATTAGCCAACTTAGCTTTAATAGTTCTACTTTATATAACTTGTTCATTTTGATAGTCTTGGGTTGCATTAATTGGCATTCTTATGTCGCAGATGCAAAGAGGTTGATTGGTAGGAGGTTTAGCGACTCTTCGGTTCAGAGTGACATCAAGCTCTGGCCATTCAAAGTTATTCCAGGACCTGGCGATAAGCCAATGATTATTGTCAACTACAAGGGTGAGGAGAAGCAGTTTGCTGCAGAGGAAATCTCTTCAATGGTCCTAATTAAAATGCGTGAGATTGCTGAGGCTTACCTTGGCACT
Source organism: Aleurites moluccanus (assembly GCA_948193065.1). Lineage (NCBI taxonomy): Eukaryota > Viridiplantae > Streptophyta > Magnoliopsida > Malpighiales > Euphorbiaceae > Aleurites > Aleurites moluccanus. The sequence goes on along the minus strand of CANXYC012460125.1, from coordinate 5,831 downwards.
ACTGTGAAGAATGCAGTGGTCACTGTCCCTGCCTACTTCAATGACTCTCAAAGGCAGGCCACAAAAGATGCTGGTGTCATTGCCGGTCTCAATGTCATGCGTATCATCAATGAACCCACTGCTGCTGCTATTGCCTATGGTCTTGATAAAAAGGCAACTAGTGTTGGTGAAAAGAATGTGCTGATTTTTGACTTAGGTGGTGGTACTTTTGATGTCTCGTTGCTGACTATTGAAGAAGGAATCTTTGAGGTCAAGGCCACCGCTGGAGACACTCACCTTGGAGGTGAGGACTTTGACAACAGAATGGTGAACCACTTTGTTCAAGAATTTAAGAGGAAGAACAAGAAAGACATCAGTGGAAACCCAAGAGCTCTTAGGAGGCTGAGGACTGCTTGTGAGAGGGCAAAGAGGACTCTTTCATCCACTGCCCAAACTACTATCGAGATTGATTCTTTGTACGAGGGTATTGATTTCTACTCAACAGTTACTCGTGCCAGATTCGAGGAGCTCAATATGGATCTTTTCAGGAAGTGTATGGAGCCTGTTGAGAAGTGTTTGAGAGATGCTAAGATGGACAAGAGCGCTGTGCATGATGCTGTTCTTGTTGGTGGATCTACTAGGATTCCCAAAGTGCAGCAGCTTTTGCAAGATTTCTTTAATGGAAAGGAGCTTTGCAAGAGCATCAACCCTGATGAAGCTGTTGCCTATGGTGCTGCTGTTCAGGCCGCCATCTTGAGTGGCGAAGGCAATGAGAAGGTGCAGGATCTGCTGCTATTGGATGTTACCCCTCTTTCCCTTGGTTTGGAAACTGCTGGTGGTGTCATGACTGTTTTGATCCCAAGGAACACAACAATCCCAACAAAGAAGGAGCAAGTTTTCTCCACTTACTCAGACAACCAACCTGGTGTCTTAATCCAGGTCTATGAGGGTGAGAGAACAAGAACCAGGGACAACAACTTGCTTGGCAAATTTGAACTCTCTGGCATCCCACCAGCACCAAGAGGTGTTCCTCAGATCACTGTGTGCTTTGATATGGATGCTAATGGGATCTTGAATGTTTCAGCTGAGGATAAGACCACTGGTCAGAAAAACAAGATAGCAATTACCAATGACAAGGGTAGATTATCCAAGGACGAAATTGAGAAGATGGTTCAAGAGGCTGAGAAATACAAGTCTGAAGATGAGGAGCACAAGAAGAAGGTAGAGGCAAAGAATGCTTTGGAGAACTATGCCTACAATATGAGGAACACTGTCAAGGATGAGAAGATCAGTTCCAAGTTGGCTGCAGCTGACAAGAAAAAGATTGAAGATGCTATTGATCAGGCCATTCAGTGGCTAGACAGCAACCAGCTTGCAGAGGCAGATGAGTTCGAGGACAAGATGAAAGAGCTTGAGAGCATCTGCAATCCCATCATTGCCAAGATGTACCAAGGTGCTGGTGGTGACATGGGTGGTGGCATGGATGATGATGTTCCTCCAGCCGGTGGCAGTGGTGCTGGTCCTAAGATTGAGGAAGTTGACTAAGCTGCCTGATTTTGTAGCGACGAAAATCAATACCGGTTCCTATGTTTGCGTGAATTTACTTTTTTAGTGTCTAAGTTAGCTAGTTAGGCATTATGATATCTTTCATTTGAAACTCCATTTTATTGTTATGCCATTGGTGCGGCAGTTTTTTTCTGATGCTACATTAGTGGCATTTTACAAGAACTTTTGCGATTGGGAAAGGCTGGAATTTATTCCAATAATTTTATTGCATTTTTCAGGGATGCAACATTATACTGCGTAGCATGTTTTAGATTGATCCAGGATAACTATTTTGATACTTTTCCTTCATCTGCTTTCTGGGGTTTCGAACAATTTGGTCTCGAACAGCATAGACTACCATGTTGATTGATCTGTGTAATAAGAAAGTGAAACTGTTGTTCTTTGCATATTTAACAGTTTCTTACGTGTAAACTGGTTACATATTTGAAATTGTATCCTTGCATATTTACTGCATTAAAGTGAAACTGTTTTTCAGTCATATGATGGTGGCTTTGGATGGTTCCTGGCTCAGAATCTCATGGTGAGTCGCGAAAAGATTCTGTATGGGGTATGCCTTTTCTCTAATGTGGGCATTGAGACGGCTATAATTGGGATTTTAACTTGGAAATTGACAGACGGAAGTTGGTAATTTGTACCAATTATCATCTAAATTTTAATAAGGAAAAATAGTAATATAAGTAATTTTTTTATTTTTGAAATTATTAAAAAAATTTATTATAATTTTCATATAAAATTTCAAATGAATTTTACTGACGTGATTAATAAATAATCTAATACTGACTCACTAAAAAAGTGTCATATTAGCTTACTCATTACTATTGAATTATAAATCAAATTCTAATATAGTCAGATACATATTTTTTTTTATTATTATAGTGATTAAACAAATTTGATACTGTTATTATAATTTTTAAACTAATTCAGATAATTTGAAATTTTAAATATAAAAAATTAGTTAATTTATCTTTTAATTAAAATTAAAATTAAAATTTATAATACATCGAAATTTAATTAAATAATAAAGTGATTAATTGTTTATCATTATTTTTTCATTCTAAATGTAGAATTTTTACATGTGACTTTTTGTCACTTAATAACATTAGAGAAATTAATTAATAAAACTAAATGAATTTTAAAATTTTAATTAAAAAAAATTCAATTTTGCTAACCGTTTTTTTAACGAGTGTTCTTAAAAATTAAAAATTCAGATAATATTAAATAAATAAATTTAAAAATAAAATAAATAAGTGAAAAATAAATATTCTTACTTATCATTTGGAATGATGACAATTATAATGAAATATAATTTTATCAAAATCTTTTTTTTTTCTCGTCTAATTTATTTTTATATTAATTTATGTATATTTTTTTAATATAATTATTTTATACTTATATTTTATTTGAAACAATCATTTTTAATTAGTACTCTTAGGATATTCATTGAAAATTAATCTGAAAATTATAATAAAATTATCAAATTTGTTTAGTGATTATTATAATAAAAAATATATATACGCGACTATACTAAAATTTAGTCATATCAGTAAATTCGATTAAAATTTCGTCTGAAAACTATAACATAAATTTTTAATTTATTTAATAATCTTAATAATATAAAAATTATATATGCGGTGATATTAAAATTTAGCAATACAATAATCAAGGGTATAAATTACCCGACCTTGGTCTGAACTAATGTTCTCTTCCTTTTTTTTTTTTGCCTCCTGCCTTAATATCTCATTGTTTTATTGTTAACATTCCAACGTATTATTGGTGAAAATTTTGCATAAAGAAATTTCATCACTTTTATGCCCCATAATTTTATGATCTTAGTTCTTCCAATTTTATTTACCAAAAATATCCATCTTAATGGACAGGTGGTGGAACTTACTGTGCAGTTGCATCACTTCGATTAATGGGTTCTATAGATGATGATCTTCTGTCCAATAGCGGATCATCGTTTGTCATATGCCTTCCAGTGTTTTTGGAATGGTGCTTGAAGGTTTGTTTTCTTCATATAATTTCTAGAATAGTTTCGTAACATTGTTGGCATTTACAACTTTGAGAACAATTGACAGACATAAAGGTCATTAAGAGCTAAAAGATCTGCCAATTGACTACATGCTTGTGAAATCATAGCATCCATCATTGTCTATTGTCTTTCAAGGTTTTCCTGTTACCCAACTCATAATTTTTTTTCGTTATTCAATGTGTGGCAATTAGCTGATGGTGGATTTCAAGGTAGATCAAACAAGTCTAGTGACACATTATGTTACGGTAATTGCACTGCTTCAGAAATGCCATACAATAAGTTGAAGGTTTTTTTTTTCCATGCCTTCACAAAGGCGTGCTTGTGCAAGGTTGGGGCAGTTTTGAGAATTGGAGGAGGCTACAAGTTGATTGACGGGAAAGTATTACGTGGGTTTTTGTCAACTTGTCAGTTCAAGGTGCTTATGTTTCTCCCCAAAATTTCAGCACATGCATATGGCTGACAAGAGTTAATTTGAAGCATTCTGCATAGCTAATTATATCCTAGACATATTCATAACAATGGGCCTTTCTGTGATCCTCTGAAAAGTAGGACATGCACTAGACTTCATTCTTGATAGCAAGAGAATGATGTCGTTGGATACCTAAGTTGACTCTTTGCTCCTTTGCCTCAAAGAAAAAAACGACCACGAACTACATTTGAGGCAGACAATGAACTCTTTAAAAAAGACATCTAATCAGCAACCAAAAAAATTATGCATATTGTTATTACAAATTATGAAAGAACTTGACAGCCATGTATATAGTATCCATCTCGGTTTATACTTGGGGGGAATGCTTTGTTCATGTCTGAAGAAATTATTGAGATTAACCATGCCCTTGACCTCTGCCAACCTTAAAAAGTTGTTGAAATACCTGTGCCTATAAACTTCAGCTTTCTGATAGTCTGTCAAATTTAATCAATTGAGTTGCTATCAAGTCAAAATCTTTATATAGTTGAGAAATTGTCTCTCTTGGGTCCTTGCTCACATTTGGTGTAGAGAAAGATGGCAAAATAAAATGGAGATAAATGATAGAAAAATAGAGGAACTGAAGTTCACTCTGATTACATATTGAATTTCATTGTATTGAGTTGTTTAAATACAAGAAAGAAGATCATATCAAGAGTGATATCAGCAGATAAATCTTAACAGATACTATTCTTATTTGAATTGAAAATTCCTTAATACAAGGAACCAACTAACATTGACTAAAAAGATAAGATAACTTCAAATTCAAAAGCATAAATTCAAATCAAATTTTTCATGAAATCTACTAAGGAAAGTCTCACTGGTTCAACACTCCTCCTTGAGACTTTTCTTCGAAACCACCAACTTGCTTCTTAACTCCTCAAACCTGCTCTTGGGAGCTGATTTCGTTAGAATATCTGCAATTTGCAGCTCTGTCTTGCAATGCATTAACTTAATTTCTTGATTCTTCTCTGCTTCTCTGATGGAATGAAATTTGACTTTAATGTGCTTAGTTCTACCATGCTGCACAGGGTTATTTGTAATGGCAATGGCAGATTTATTATCGCACATGATGACAGTAGGCTCAATTTGCATTTCTCCAAAATTAGCCATCAATTTTCTAAGTCTAATGGCTTGATTTGTTGCAGCAGCAGCTGCCACATACTCAGCCTCGGCAGTTGACTGAGCCACCACCTCCTGTTTTTTGGAATTCCAAGAGAAAGGACCTGATCCAAATGAGAATAAATAACCTGATGTGCTTTTAGAATCCTCTATGCTTCCAGCCTAATCGCTGTCTACATAACCTTGCAAAATACCATTAGTGTTTTTCTCATACCACACACCAAAATCAGTTGTTCCTTTAATGTATCTCAACACTCTTTTAGCAGAATTAAGATGAGTTTGACTTGGTGAGTGCATAAATCTTGACAAAAAGCTGGCTGGAAACATCAAATCAAGTCGTGAAGCCGTCAAATAGAGAAGGCTCCCAATCAAGCTTCTCTAAACAGTAAAATCTATCTTGTCGTCTCCATCATCCAAAATTAATTTTTCATTTTGAACAAGTGGTGTTACAATTGATTTTCCTTGTTCCAAATTAAACTTCTTAAGAATATCCCAAGCATATTTTCTTTGAGTAAGAAAAATGTTTTTCTCCAACTGATAAACCTCCATTCCTAAGAAGTAATTCATCAACCCCAAATCTGACATCTCAAACTCTTGCTGCATTTCTTTCTTAAATCCCTTTAGAAGTTGAAAATTACTCCCTGTTACCAGCATATCATCTACATA
>CANXYC012459899.1:0-12899 GCA_948193065.1 Aleurites moluccanus | reverse complement strand
TTTCTTTTTTTATTATGTTCATAATTTTATTTCAATTCAACCTCATCCATAAAAAATTAAATAATATAATTTACATCCCCCCCCCCACCCCCCCCCTAAAACACACACACAAGAGGTATTTAGACTTCACATCGTAATATTTAAATTGAATAGTTAGCTTTCTTATATTTTATCGGCATTTAGTATGAATAATAATTGTTTTACATAGTTTTGCGCGATGGAAAAAAGAAGAAGAAAAAAATGGTGGGACCCATATTAGTTGGAAGAAAAGTGACGCAAGAGCTTATAGTGATGATTTGTGGTTGTGCGCATAAATAGCGAAGGATGTACTAGTGAAAGATATTCATAACAAGTAATTATATATATATTCAATGAAATATATATTTTCAGTAAAGTTTTAAGAAAATTTGAAGCGAGGATAGATGCAATGATTGCACAAGGACACATTAGTTTTCAACAGTAATCTATCATACCACATGCCGACAACATTGATTAGAGAAAATGACACATTTTTCTCTCGTAAAATTTCGACCTCATTGTTCCTAGAGGAATAAAAAAAAAAATTTTGCATACAACAAATTCATTAACACCTAGCAGGGAACACTTTTCTTGTATGATTGGGCTTAACATTTGCACACAGGGATTTTGCAGGGCCTTTAGCTCCAGTCTAAGTGAGGTTGATGTCGGCCAGCTCCACGTTCTCGCAAAGGAGGCTGCTACTGCAATTGAGTTGAATAGCTACGGCAGTTATGGAAGAGCCCCTGATATTCTTGAAGCTAACATTGCTTATCTTTACTTTTGATGGTATCTGGAAAGATAATAGAAAGATCATGAAATCAAATTTGTACTACAATTTGGTTGATATGTGTGCATCTATGCTTATTTGCAAGTATTCGTTATATTGGAAAAATTTTCTCCACTCATTGATTTCGCATTACCTTCGGATTGCACTGATTCCACAGGCAATGCACTTGATCTATAATGATAGGATTGCTAACATTTTTCATGATAATATCCTTAAAATGCATATCTTATGCGACGCCACCATATAATGCAGGCCATCTCTTAATTCTCAAGCCATTATCAGTGCCATCAATGGTGCAATTCCTTATGAAAATTCCAGAGACAGGTCCTTTGTTCTTTTACTTTCCTAAACTTCCAACCCTGATGCCATGTCTAAGTCCACATCGTACATTTGTGACTCATATTTGTTGGGTGTCATCGCCAATGAAGATGCAATCATCACCGTTGCTAATATTTGAATCAGTCATATTGATGCCGCTCGATCGTCCGATGTGAATTCCATCAGTGCTGGCACTTTGTGCAAGTGCAAAGATGGTAAAGTGTTGGAACGTAAGATTCTTGCACTTTAGGACATTGGCATGGAAATTCTTGCTGTCGAGAGTTGTGATATCCTTGATGACGTTATTGGTGACGTAATCGAACCTTAAACTCTGAAAAATTTTATAAGGAAAAAGAAGCGCAAAAATAAATTTTTATTTGCACCGTATTACAATAAAAAGTTTCGCAAAAGAAAGTGAATCTATGTGAAATGATATTCAAGCATGCTTACAATTGGAAGCTGCTTGCAGTTCATGCTTTTGTGGCAATTATTTTGTTTCCAAGCTATTTCTCCTTGGCCATCAAACGTGCTACCACCAGATACCATGAGACGATCGATTTTAATAAAAGCAATCCAACTTTCTCTGTTGTGCGCACCCCCACTGTGCTCATCAAGCTTTGTTGGGGCCTTCAAAGTTCCCTTAACTTAAAGATGCATGGCACCCTTGCAAGGACCTATTATGTCCATTGACCCTAAGAATTATGTCCCTTCTAGTATAACGACTTTGCTCAAACCTGTTGCTGCACACGCCTCTTTCCAGGCACTCAATAAAGCCTAATAAGTAAAACAAAATAAAATAACTTTAAATGAAAGTCATTCATGATATATCCTGTCTATTGCTTAAAAATGAATTATCCATTCATACCTTACTAATATTAGATGTCCCATCAGTTTTGTACTTTCTGATATCGATGACGTTGGACTAAGCTTCAATTGTAAAAGCCAATAATGAAAATAAAGCCACTAGAGAGGCATGTATTTTGGAGCCCATATTGTTCGTTGATATTTTCTCTATCTTTTATTTGTTCTTGCCTAAGATATGTTTTTAATGTGAATGGCTTTCGCTTCTATCTTTTTTGCATCCGTTATAGGACAAACAATAAGCTTCTTTATCGAAAATTTATAACAAGTTGCTGTAAAATTGCCATGCAACATTATTGGTCTATTATTAGTATATGTTTTCATATTTTATGCTATAAGTTTCAACTGAATGATGCCTCCCGAATTTAAGTTATAGTCGTATGCTTTTTGGCTTACTTGGCTCTCGAAACTCATGTTGAGGTCTAAGTTCTGCATATAATAAGTTACAAATATATTTTATTTATTCACATTTCTATCTCTATGGATGCTTGAACGGTCCAAAAGAGTTATATATATATTCTACTAATGCATACCTATAAGCCATGATGTCTTGTAATACCTTAGAAAGTTATAACTATCATGTATGAATTAATTCTCAGTATGTGGTCCATTAGTCTTGAAATAATGGGAAATAACTTTAGAGACACAGTTAGAAAGTGAACTTGAAACTTTTTCGACAACCGGCGGTGTCGGGAACACTGCCGAGAAATTAACTGTCCGGTCAACGAAAGTATTTTTGAAGTTGATCTAGGGATAAAATATGACCATAATTTATATTTACTTTTGGTAAAAAGAAAGAAGTGAAAATCATTTAGGAACACTGAAAAAGTAAGTAATGGCATTTTTGTAAATAAATGGAAATTCAAGGTGAATAGGGAAAGTGGTCGGTCGAGGTTACAGAATGACTCCAAAACTATTTTTATAAATAAGTATAAATTAAAATAAGCTTATTGACTCCCCACTCTGATATCTAAATCCTGACGAAATTGACAAAATAAATTACAAAATATTTGAAGGACCGAAGTGTAAAGGATGGAAGTTTGGGGAGTTAGTTGTAATTTGCCAAAATGATTTTTTCTTATATTTGCCTTAGCCATTTTCGGATGAACCATTTCCTTTCTCCTTTAGCATAGCTGAACACCATTCTTACCATTTCCATCTTCCATTCTTCATTTTTCTTATAGATTCTTAAGGAAATTTGATAGAAAAGTAAATTTATAGATTGAAGCAAAGGATTCCAAGGAAAAATCAAAAGGAGGATTTCGGCCATTTGAGGATTTGAGGTAAGAAAGTTGTTTTGTTTAGTTTGATTGATTATTTAGATGTTATTTAGGTTCAATTGAATGGGTATGATGATTAATTGCACTAATTTATCCAATTGTGTTGAAATCCCTTGTTTGAATGGCTAAATTGAAGATGTAAGAAATGATATGTTGAATTAGTGTTAGGTTTTGTTAATTGATGTTAGAAATGTTTAATTTGATGTGAATGGATAATTAATTGATGGATTAATTGATGTAGAATTGGAGATTTATCAAAGGTGATTTTCAAAGTAGCCACTTTTGTCCATTTGGTGGAATTGGTGAATTTGGCTTGTGTAAAGACTATTTGGAGGCTTAGGTGAGTTTACATTGCATCAAATTATATGTCTATTTGCTTGAATTGTTGATTGGAAACCAATTGTGAAATGTCCTCTTTGGCCGAACCAACCTTGCCCTTATATTGCCTTTGGAATTCTTTGGTTTTTACTTGATTTTCCTTAGCCAATTTGACCTATTTTGATGTTGTTCAATCTTGTTTCTTTGATAGCTATCTTATTGTTACAATGTGGTTTGTTGTTGATTTGAATGGGCAAGCCAAATTTGCACCAAAACCTAACCTATTGGCTTGCCATTATATGCCTACCAAGTGTTCGATGAAATGCCTAGTTCATTTGCCTTTGGCCTATTAGTTTGCATGCCATAGGCCTACCAATTGAGTGCCATTGTCGCCAACGACGTTGGCATGCCAATTGACCTTCCGTTTTTCGCTACTGAACCAACTTTTGTTTTATGTCATTTCTTATTGCTAAACCCTATATCATTAATTGTACATTGTATATGACATTGCCATTGAATATATTGATTACTATACTGATTGTTACCGAACTGATTGTTATTGGATTGACTATTATCTATATGCCATTGTTGCTTATGGTATCCCTCGTTATTAACCCTGATATGGTTTGGCAGAGCTACTGATCTGACAGGGTAGTGGGAAAATACTATTGGCAATGTGCATATTGTATTACTGATACCCTAGCTAGGGGGGATTATGGTCCTGGCCATAGGGCCTGATCAGCCTTATGCTCATTGATACTGGAGACCTACATGGTCTATACTGATTGATTGAAGATTGTATGATTTCTTTTCATACAGTCCATCCCATTATCTGTCTTTCCATATGTAACCGAGCCTATATGATATTATTTGGCTTTATTGTACCTTGATATTTATACTGTATACTGTTATCTCATTGATGGATTCCAATACTTATTTGATGCCCATTATTTATTGTGATGCATGTAAATTCACTGAGTATCATCTATACTCACCGTTTACTTGTTTACCCATTTCAGGAGAGAAGTAGGTTGTAGAATCCAGTCTTATGTCTTCCGTGGATTTCTGCTACAGACTATTATGTATATTTTTGATATATTCTGTATTACATTATTTTGGTGTTCATTATCAAGCTGCTCCATGGGTATGTATGGGTTAGCTAGGAGATGAACATTGTATATATATGATATTGAGTATATGATGATGAATGATTCATGATATATGATTGTGACAGTCAATTGCGGAATGATTACAGAATGCATGACAAGGTAAAAGAATAACTAGTAACTAATTAATATTGATAATTAATTGAGGTTTATAGAATATGCATGTGATATTGGGTTCTACGAGTACCGGTCGCCATTGGCATCTCCCGTGCCCTAAGACCGTCATGGTCCGAGACACTGGATCGTGACAGAGGTGGTATCAGAGCTATAGGTTTATAGACTGTGCATCTAGGTTACAGATGAATAATGACTGAATTATAGAGGAATAGTGACTAAGTACATAATGGGGTAGAATTAAGTATACCATGGAGCATAGGATTTCCTTTGTCATCTTTTGCTGTTATTGTCTGTTATATGTTATTAATATGCATTTCTGCTATTATCAGAGACTGTTATCATTTTTCTCGATAGATTACAGAGATGTCCAATAGCAGAGATAGGGATACCAGGGAGGCTAAAGTTGCCTCCAATGAGTCGTTAGTGAGAGAGATTTCTATATCAGAGGGTCCGTCTCGATCCCGATGAACTTCAGAGGATTCTGAGAGGGGCGACGATCCCTAGAGAGTTGAGATGATGAAAGGTTTGTTGGAGTTGAGGAGGGAGATGCCTGAGATTTAACAAGAGAGACAACAAGCACAGCCACCACCTGATCCTGCAGTAGTACCTCCACCAGTAGTACCGGAGGCTGTTCCTGTAGCACCGACTCCTGTGCATCTAGTGGGGGCTTAGAGGTAGCCAGTTGTATAAGGTGGAAGGAGAGAGATTGAGGAGGGTAGAGTTTCCATGTTTAGCTTTCTGAAGCTAAACTTACCTGAGTTCAGAGGGGATAGAGGTACAGACCCAGTTGACTTCTTGGAGGAGGTGGAGAAGGTAGTGAGGAGACTACCTTGTTCAGAGTTGAGATCAGTAGAGTTGGTTGGTTTGTTGCTTAAGGGTAAGGCCTAGACGTTGTTTTCGAGGCATATGGAGACTAGACTTTATGGAGAGCACCCACCCACCTGGGTAGAGTTTCGACAGGGTTTCATCAACGAGTTCATTATAGAGCATGTGAAGACCCATAATATGGGGGATAGATCTGTAGAGGAGTATGCCGAGGAGTTCATTCGGTTGAGTAGGTATGCTGCTCATATTGTATAGACAGAGGCAGAGCTAATTAGTAGATTCTAAACGAGTTTCTCAGCCAATGGTTCAGGCTAGTCAGAATCAGGGTAGAGAGACTACAACTAGAGGCAGAGGCAGGGGAGGACATGCTCCCAGTGGTAGTCAAGCTTTAGCTGGTAGGGGCTAGGGCAGAGTATTTGCGGTCAACACTCAGGATGTCCAGAGATCAGACAATGTTGTCACAGGTACTATTCTAGTTTAGAATGAGATTGCAGATGCCTTATTTGATTCGGGTGCAACTCACTCTTTTGTGTCACCACATTTTGCACCCAAATTGAATAAGGAGAGGAGGTTATTAGATGTGCCATTGATGATTCCTACACCTATGGGTATCAGTGTTGATGTTGATTATTACTACCCTAATTGTATTGTTGAGATTGATGATCATATCCTGCGTGCTGATTTGATTGAGTTACCTGTGCTTGAGTTAGACGTTATTTTGGGTATGGACTGGTTGACGAGACACTGAGTAGCTATTGACTGTTATCGGAAGAGAGTTAGATTTCAGCCTGAGGGGCAGCCAAAGTTTAAGTTTCAGGGAGAGATTTGAGAGTTTCGGGTTAACCTAATTTCTGCTATTTAGGCTAAGAGGATGATTGGGAAAGGCTGTTCAACCTATTTGGCACATGTAGTGGATGTATAGAGATCATCTGTACAGTTGGATCAGATACTGGTAGTTCAGGAGTTTCCTAACGTCTTTCCTGATGAGTTACCAAGATTGCCCCCTAACAGAGAGATTGAGTTTGAGATAAAGGTGCATGCAGGCACAGACCTGATATCTATTCCACCGTATAGAATGACTCCAGCTAAATTGAAGGAGTTGAAGATACAATTACAGGAGTTATTGGATAGAGGGTTTATCAGACCGAGTATTTCTCCTTGGGGTACACCGGTGTTATTTGTGAGGAAGAAAGATGGCTCATTGTGGATGTGTATTGATTACAGGTAGCCGAACAAAGTCACAGTAAAGAATAAGTATCAATTGCCGCGGATAGATGACTTATTTGATCAACTGCAGGGAGCTATCCATTTTTCTAAGATTAATTTGAGGTCTGGGTATCATTAGTTGAAGATTAAGTAGAGTGATATACCCAAGACTGCTTTTAAGACCCGCTATGGTCATTATGAGTTTCTGGTATTGCCATTCGGGTTGACCAATGCATCGGCAGCTTTCATGGATTTGATGAACAGAGTGTTCAGGTCGTATCTAGATAAGTTTATCATCGTCTTCATTTATGACATACTTATTTATTCTAGGAGTGAGGAGGAGCAGAGGGAGCTTTTGAGGATTGTGTTACAGACACTTCGGGAGCATCAACTGTATGCTAAATTATCTAAGTGTCAGTTCTAGTTGACTGAGGTGTGCTTCCTTGGGCATGTAGTATGCAAGGATGGAGTTAAAGTGGATCCTCAGAAGATTGAGGTGGTTGCTAATTGGCCACAGCCTACAAGTGTTTCAAAGGTACGCAGTTTTCTAGGTATGGCTAGATATTATCGGAGGTTTGTGAAAGATTTCTCTCAGATTGCAGCTACTTTGACTAGATTGATGAGGAAACATAAGCGGTATATCTGGATGGATGAGTGACCATAGTTTCCAAACTTTGAAGTATTGTCTTACCAGTGCTCCGGCATTGGCATTACCAGTAGAGGGGGAGAGATGCACTATATATTGTGATGCTTTATGGATTGGCCTAGGGTGTGTTCTAACGTAGATGGGTAGGGTAATTGCGTATGCTTCTCACCAATTAAAGAAGCATAAAGAAAACTATCCAACTTATAATCTAGAGATGGCAGCAATTATATTTGCCTTGAAGATTTGGAGACACTATTTGTATGGATCGAAATGCAAGATATATACTGATCATAAGAGTCTACAGTATATATTTCAGCAGAAGGGTCTGAATCTGAGGCAGCACAAAAGGGTAGAGCTTCTAAAGGATTATGACAGCAAGATCCTATATTAACCAGGGAAGGCCAATGTAGTGGCGGATGCTCTGAGCAGGAAATCGATGGGTAATCTTGCTCACATTGTGATTGGTAGGAGGCCATTGATCAGAGACTTGAGACAGTTGGCAGATTTTAGAGTAGAGTTAGATTTGGGTTCCCAGGATCGGAACCAGGCTCTAATAGCCCAATTCCTGGTGAAATCACTATTGCTAGATGATATAAAAGTGGCTCAGAACATAGATCCTTATTTATTGATGCTCAAGGGAGAGGTTCAGAGTGGACGAATGATAGAGTTCTCAGTAGAGGATAGAGTATTGAGATGTGGGAGACACATATGTGTACCAGATTGTGATGAGCTACGAGATCATATTATGAGAGAGGCTCATTATTCTGCTTACAGTGTACATCCAGGGATTACCAAGATGTACCATAATCTCAGAGATGTTTATTGGTGGCCAGGGATGAAGAGAGACGTAGCTCAGTTTGTGTCGAAATGCTTAGCCTGTCAGCAGGTTAAGTTTGAGCATCAGAAGCCATCAGGGCTACTTCATGAGATAGAGCTGCCAGAATGGAAATGGAATAGGTTACCATGGATTTTATAGTTGGTTTACTGAGGGCTTCGAGGGGATATGATTCTATTTAGGTGATTGTTGATCGGTTGACGAAGTCTACACATTTTCTAGAGGTTAAGACCAGCTATACAACAGGTCAGTACGCACAATTGTATATGGATAAGATTGTGTGTCTTCATGGAGTTCCTTTGGTGATTATCTTTGATAGGGGTACACAGTTCACATCCCAGTTTTGGTAGAAATTTCAGGAGGCTATGGGTACCCAGTTACTGTTCAATACTGTCTTCCATCCTCAGATTGATGGGCAGTCAGAGAGGACGATCTAGACTTTGGAGGATATGCTAAGGTTATGTGTTTTGGATTTCAAGGGTAACTTGGATTATTATCTGCCTCTAATAGAGTCCTTCTACAACAACAGTTATCATTCTTCGATAGGTATGGCTCCATTTGAAGCACTATATGTTAGGAAGTGCAGATCTCTAGTGTGTTGGGTGGACCTGGGAGAGAAGCAGCTTTAGGGACCAGAGTTGATAAGAGAGACAATGGAAAAGGTTCCTATGATCAGAGAGCAGATGAGGACTGCCTTCAGTATGCATAAGAGTTATGCTTATCCGAAGTGGAAGGATATACAATTTTCAGTTGGTGATCATGTCTTCCTAAAGGTCTCACCAATGAGGGGAGTTATGAGATTTGGGAAGAGGGGCAAGCCATCACCACGATTTATAGGCCCATTTGAGATACTTGAGAGGATTGGTAGTGTGGCCTATAGATTGGCTCTTCCTCCTAGTATGAGCCACGTACATCTAGTACTTCACATATCGATGCTGCAGAAGTATGTGTCTGATCCGTCGCACATTTTGGAGGTTCAGGATGTGGATCTCAGTGATGATTTGTCTTATGAGGAGCTACCTGTAGAGATTGTTGATCGACAGGTCAAAAAGCTTCGGAACAAAGAGATCCCAATGGTCAAAGTGCTATGAAGGAACCAGACGATGGAGGAGTGCACTTGGGAGAGTGAGCAGGAGATGCAAAGCAAATATCCATCTTTATTCTAACAGTGAGGTATGTTTTATTTAAATTCGAGGATATATTTATTTGTAGGGGGGTAGAATGTAATACCCTAGAAAGTTATAGCTATCATGCATGAATTAATTCTCAGTATGTGGTCCATTAGTCTTGAAATGATGGGAAATACTTTTAGAGACACAATTAGAAAGTGAACTTGAAACTTTTTCGGAAAGCGGCGGTGTCGGGAACACTGCCGGGAAATTAGCAATCCGGTCAATGGAAATTTTTTTTAAGTTGATCTGAGGATAAAAGATGACCATAATTTATGTTTCATTTTGGTAAAAAGAAAGAAGTGAAAATCATTTAGGAACACTGAAAAAGTAAGTAATGACATTTTTGTAAATAAATGGAAATTCAAGGTGAATAGTGGAAAGTGGTCGGTTGAGGTTACAGAATGACTCTAGAACTATTTTTAAAAATAAGTATAAATTAAAATAAGCTTATTGACTCCCTATTCTGATTTCTAAATCTTGACGAAATTGATGGAATAAATTACAGAAGATTTAAGGACTGAAGTGTAAAGGATGGAAGTTCGGGGAGTTAGTTGTAATTTGCCAAAATGATTTTTTCTTATATTTGCCTTAGCCATTTTCAAATGAACCATTTCCTTTCTTCCACTATCATAGTCGAACACCATTCTTGCCATTTCCATCTTCCATTCTTCATTTTTCTTATAGATTCTTAAAGAAATTTGATAGAAAAGTAACAAATCAACATAGCTTCATCTATTTCTATCACCAATTTGTAGATTGAAGCAAAGGATTCCAAGGAAAAATCAAAGGGAGGATTTCGGCCATTTGAGGATTTGAGGTAAGAAAGTTATTTTGTTTAGTTTGATTGATTATTTAGATGTTATTTAGGTTCAATTAAATGGGTATGATGATTAATTGCACTAATTTATCCAATTGTGTTGAAATCCCTAATTTGAATGGCTAAATTGAAGTTGTAGGAAATGATATGTTGAATTAGTATTAGGTTTTGTTAATTGATGTTAGAAATGGTTAATTAGATGTGAATGGATAACTAATTGATGGATTAATTGATGTAGAATTGGAGATTTATCAAAGGTAATTTTCAAAGTAGCCATTTTTGTCCATTTGGTAGAATTGGTGAATTTGGCTTTTACATTGCATCAAATTATATGCCTATTTGCTAGAATTGTTGATTGTAAACCAATTGTGAAATGTCCCTTTTGGCTGAACCAACCTTGCCCTTATATTGCCTTTGGAATTCTTTGGTTTTTACTTGATTTTCCTTAGCCAATTTGACCTATTTTGATGTTGTTTAATCTTGTTTCTTTGATACCTATCTTATTGTTACAATGTGGTGTGTCGTTGATTTGAATGGGCAAGGAAAATTTGCACCAAAACCTAACCTATTGGCTTGCCATTGTATGCCCACCAAGTGTTCGATGAAATGCCTAGTTCATTTCCCTTTGACCTATTGGTTTGCATGCCATAGGCCTACCAATTGAGTGCCATTGTTGCCAGCGACGTTGGCATGCCAATTAACCTTTCATTTTCCGCTAGTGAACCAACTTTTGTTTTATGTCATTTCTTATTGCTAAACCCTATATCATTGATTGTACATTGTATATGACATTGCCATTGAATATATTGATTACTGTACTGATTGATACCGAACTGATTGTTATTGGATTGACTATTATATGGATGCCATTGTTGCTTATGGTATCCCTCGTTATTGACCTTGATATGGTTTGGCAAAGCTACTGATCCGACAGGGTAGTAGGGAAATACTGTCGGTGATGTGCACATTGTATTACTGATACCCTAGCTAGGAGGGGTTATGGCCCTGGCCATAGGGCCTGATCAACCTTATGTTTATTGATATTGGAGATCGACATGGTTTATACTGATTGATTGAAGATTGTATGATTTCTTTTCATACAGTCCATCTCACTATCTGTCTTTCCATATGTAACCGAGCCTATATGATATTATTTGGCTTTACTGTACCCTGATATTTATACTATATACTGTTATCTCATTGACGGATTCCAATGCTTATTTGATGCCCATTATTTATTGTGATGCATGTAAATTCACTGAGTATTATCTATACTCATCGTTTACTTGTTTACCCATTTCAGGAGTGGAGTAGGTTGCAGAATATAGTCTTCTATCTTTCGTGGATTTCTACCACAGACTATTATGTATATTTTTCATATATTTTGTATTATATTATTTTGGTATTCATTATCTAGTTGCTCCATGGGTATGTATGGGTTAGCTAGGAGATCAACATTATATATATATGATATTTGATGGTAAATATTGAGTGTATGATGATGCATGATTCATGATATATTATTGTGACAGCGAATTACAGAATGATTACAGAATGCATTACAATATAACAGAATAACTGGTAACTAATTAATATTGATAATTAATTGAGGTTTATAGAATATGCATGTGATACTGGGTTCTACGGGTGCCGGTCACCAATGGCATCTCCCGTGCCCTAGGACCGTCGCGGTCCTTGAAATCGGGTCGTGACATGTCTTTGGACTAGTTTGACCATGCAAAGGGCCAAAGTCAAAGAAATAAGCCCCTAACACTATTGGATTTTGGGCTTGACTTTGGTCCATTCAAATGGAAAACGTCGCAACGGTTCTGACTCACTGCCTCCTGGTGGTGACAAATTTTTTAGGAGTATATTTGATGCATATTAATTTCGTTAGCTTCAATTGTGTAATAGATGTACAAAATATCCCACAATGAAAAGTGGTGGGAGATTTATGGAACGTAAAATATTATTCAAAAAAATTAAATTAAGTTGAATTTAGAGAGAAATTAGTAGTGCGTGAAACAAACATTGCTACATAAATAAATGTGATTAGCCATCTTGACGAGGCACTTCGCACTTGGGTACGAGAAGCGGTGCGAAATGACAGGTAATTTTTCCATGTGTATGATAATGTATACCATGTCTTATGCTACAACATTGTTCGGGAGTGAAGTCTTCTTTCTTTCACTTTGCAAAACCAATAGTTAATTGGAACACTAAAAAATTGTAATGAAGCCATTGATAGTTCATTGTAATATTTTATTAATTGTTAATTCTCTCATTTATATCGAAGGTGTCAGTGTACTTCATCACGTGTCAAATTGCCACAATATCTACAAAATTGAGAACTAAATGTGCTTAGCAAATGTCGTCCGTGTCTACTTGGGACTTACACTTGCTGCATAAAAACATTAATACTCCATCTTCTCCGGGGGGGGGGGGGGGGGGGGGGGGGGGGGGGGGGGGGGGGGGGGGGGGGGGGGGGGGGGGGGGGGGGGGGGGGGGGGGGGGGGGGGGGGGGGGGGGGGGG
>CANXYC012459284.1:0-52156 GCA_948193065.1 Aleurites moluccanus | reverse complement strand
TCTTCTTCACTGCAGCTCAAGGCATTCTCTGACTCTGACTGGGCAACATGTGCATTATCTAGAAGATCTGTTACTGGTTACTGTGTATTTCTTGATTCTTCTTTAATATCCTGGAGATCCAAGAAACAAAACACTGTCTCTTAATCCTCATCTGAAGCTAAGTATCGTGCTTTCGCCTCCGTTACTTGTGAGATACAATGGCTTATTCATCTTCTCAGAGATCTCAGTGTTAGTTGTCCATCCACTGCTCATGTATATTGTGATAACCTTTCTGCCATTCACATTGCAGAAAATCCTGTTTATCATGAGAGAACCAAACATATTGAGATTGATTGTCACATTTTGTGAGACAACGGGTTATGGATCAAACAATTAAATTATTTCCTGTTGCTTCACACAATCAACTAGCTGACTGTTTCACTAAGCCTCTTGCTACTACTCAGTTTAATCATTTTCTTCTCAAGCTGGGTATACAAAATCTGTATATTCCAGCTTGCGGGGGGCTAACAGATGGTACTCCAGATGGACAGAAATGATTGGTACAGGTGACACTTCCAGAGGATGCAATGAAGACTTAATCAACTTAATTAATTTGTTAGATTAGTTAATACACGTATTTTTTATGTTACTTTTCTGTTACTTAGTTTATTAAGATGGTTAAGCAAAATAGGTAGTCTCTTTCTTCTAGCTACTTTCTGTATATAAACAAGAGTTTACGCAGTTAATAAAAAAAAGCTTCCATTTTACCAAATTTAGATTTTGTTAGAATGACTAAATGTTTTGACGAAAGTAAATATTAGGGATACAAAAGTTATTTTCTGAAGATGCGAGATATAAACATTAAGGGATATAAACGTTAATTTCGCTAAATTTCATAAACTAAATAATATTTTATCCAAAAATAAATTCTAACAAACTCAATTTGAATCATAAATAAATTTAAAATCAATTTAGAAAGGTAAAATTCCAATTGGAGATGGGCATTTTTGTCCGTCTCATAGGTCACTCACCCATCTCATTTCCAATAAAATGAATAAGACCTATTCAATTTAATAAGTAGAATGAGACGATTTTTTTATTTTGAATTTGAATAGAGTTGGAGCAATAGTAATACACTTTCCAAACCAAAATTATACCATCATTCAAAATTACACAAGCGATACCAAAAGTGGTAAAATTATATTGTAAAATTTTCAAACCATCAAACATGATCGCACGACCAGTCCTATGCATGAGTGGAATACGATCTATTCAGCCAAAGGGTGAACTCATCCAATAATTAACTAAGGGTTTAAGTAATAATGACGCTAAATCTACTTGTCTCATTTTTATTTTTATTTTACTCTTTTGTTTAAAAAAAAAAGTTTTCTAAAGTAATTTTTTTACTCAAATAAAATATACTCATTAAATATTTTCATAAATTTATTAGTGTCAGTGTTAGTTTTAGTGTTAGTGTTATTTTTAGCTTATTTTTATTCTTATTATTTTTATTTTGTTAAAAGATTTTTATTTTATGAGATTTACTATTTTTTATAAAATTATTTTTTTTTATAAAATTATTTTATTTTTCCTTCATAAAAGTAGTTCATTTTCTTAAATTATTCAAATATTTGAAGTTTTATTTTTAAAACTTAAATTTACTAATAATATTTCAGTAATTAAATTTAAATATGTAAAAAATTGATTTATGATTTAATAGCCACCGATTAAAACACATTTTCTTCTACATTATTAGTTGAGAGAAATTCAAATTATTTTATTATTTTATTTTTATGTACGATTTAATATTTTTGTTTATATATATATATATATATATATATATATATATATATATATATATATATATATATCATTGATTATATTACTTAGAAAATAATAAATAAAAAAAAAAAAAGAGGGCAGGGGATATATTTGTCCAATCAATGAAATTGAAGTCAAGTATTTTTTGGGTCTATATAAAGATAAAAATAGAGAAAAAGGACCTATAACATTAGAAAGAAACAACGACGCTTTTTTAAAATGGAACTGCCCAAGCTACAGTATTTCATCTTAGCCACTGAAACTGAAACTCTTCCATTATCATTCCCAGATTGAATTTTTTTTTTTTCAATTCTCCCAAAACCCATTAAGAAACTTCGTTTAAGATTCCTTATTACCTTGTCTTTTTCATCATCATTCATCAATTATAAGCAGTCAATTACCAAACAAACAAAAATGGGTTTACCCTTAGTGGTATTGGCCAAATTCAAGATCTTATCACTTCCATCTTCTACCCACACAGTGGTTTCGCCATTTTTAAACAGCTTGCTCTGCCCTTATTTGGTAAAACTCGCCTGTAGTCTTCGACTAGTTCGTAAAGCTTATTCCGAGTTGATCTACGCATCGAGACTTTTCTTTTTTCAATTGGGTCGAATCGCTTTCGACGAAAATCATAATACCCAACAACGCCACCAGGTCGCCGATCTTAGCAACAGATGGGAAAGAGCTCTCAGATTAGTTCGCCAGAGAGCAAGAAGATCATCGGCGGTCACTCTATCTGATGAAGATAGCTTCCATGCTTTATCCATGTTTGCCCTTTAAAACCCTCCATCAATTTTAAGGCACGTATTTTGCAATTAATTACTAATTTATATATTTACCTTTTATTATAAAAAGTAAAAAAATAATTAAAAAAAGGGGGCTAAAATGTCTTTGTATGCTTTCTGAAAGTGATTTCTATTATTGTAATTTATCTTAAATATCTGTCTCTGTAATTCAGTTTTTACATGGACAAGGAAATTAATTAAAAAGTGTGTTTATTTATCATTATATTTTACTTTAGTTGTTCAACAATTAAATATTTGTGTAATGATATCATTTTCTTTTTAAATATTTTATGCAACAAAATAAAAAAATAATATTCTTATTTTTTAATACATAAAAATAATTTTAATTAATATAATAATTACTAGGATATGAATTGTTAATCTTAGGTAAATAAGCAATTAATTAATTTTTTATTTGAGACAGTTAATTATATATAAATTTATTTAATATTTTTTTATTTAATTAATACGAAATTTATTCACACATTTAATTTTTTATTTTTTTATTTTATATACTGAGCTCGAAAGGGAAGGAATTTTATGTATGGCCACCACCGGTCAATTGCATTAAATTTGCATATGAAGGCATTTGTTTCAGTTTCAACAACTTAACTGTTCTATAAATTGTCGACCTGTAGATATTTTTTCAGGATGTATTGCATTTATTATATAATTTTGAGTATTAATTGGTGATATAATTAGTTGAATTTTCTACTTGTATTTATATATGTATATTATTTTGCACACTAAATTAATTAATGAGAAATTATCATATAATACTTTTTTCATTTATATAAAAATCAATCGGCGCATATATATTTTTACTTTAATTTATTTTTATATAATTAAAAATATTTTTATACGAATAAAAAAATATACTCACATTCTGTTTAATAATTTCTTTTAATTATATTAACTATTCACATACAAATTATAAAATGTATTCATATTTGTTATAGCTTTCATGTTGTATATGGGAATCAAAGTTCCATAAACAATTAATTATCAAAGCATAAGGAATCCAACTTTGAATATTAATATTCTGAAAACTTTACAACGTGAACCAAATATTTCAAATGTTTATTATTAATTTAGAAAATCTTGTTCTTTTCTCTTTATTGCTTTTATTTTTTATGCAACCTTTTACATGAGAAAGCATAAGCTAAGTGGAGAACCAAGAACATGGCCTGCATATATAAAGAAAAATCCAATCTGAATCCTATCACATTCTATGTCATATTTTCTATTCTATATTCACTTTATACATTAAATTATTTATTTTTTAAAATATTTTAATAATCAATATTTTTTCATAAGTGATATAAAATATAAAAAAAAAATTTAAGAGGTAAAATATAATATAAAATAAGATAAATAATTTAAACTGAGAAAAATCTTTATAATTATGAACAGTCCAAATTTTATATCTAATTATATGTCACATTTTTTATTCATTATTATTTTTTATACATTATATATTTTTCAAAGTTGACTAGTTGTTTTCAGAAATATTAATATTTCTTTTTTTTATTATCCGTGTAAGATATGCACATGGACGCATGATAAAGTTAAAACTTGCAGGTAATAAAATATTTTGCAGAGAAATGTGAGGTTTTATTTGTATTCTCAATGAATTAATTGGTTGGGTTTGGTTTTTACTTGTAAAGAGAATTTTCTAGTGGATAATGATTAAATATTGTTGGGTTCCAATTTGCAATTTGTGGATCTCTCTAGTTCTCCACTAGCTAGTTATGGTTTTTCCATTTGCCGCCTTGCTCAATTGCTCAGAAAATTTATCTAAAGCCCATTCTCTATGTGGGAAGTTGGCTGAGAGCTTAGCCCAAACTTCTTTTAATTTGCTCAGAAAACGTTGTAAGAAATAAACCAAATTACTTTTACCATGTGAATATCAAGAAGCTCTTGGAAACATGCAATACCAGTAACATAAAATTGACAAGACAATTGCCTTTTTTTTTTTTCCCCAAATTTTTCCTTTTCTATCTAATTGGCTGTTTAGTTCATATATTGAGATAGACAAGATGCAGAACCTTTTCCTGTTTTATTTTTTACAAGATGCAGAAACCTTTTTCCTGTTTTATTTTTTATAAGATGCCGGGATTTTTTCCTGTTATGGACAAGATGCAGAGACCTTTTCCTTTTCCTTTTTTTTTTTTTTTAAAGATGGAAGATAAGGAAAGTTTTTAAATTTTCTGCTTGTATAATATAGACAAATACTCAAATTATTAGAATTTTTAGTCCAATGATTCGTTTTCTTTAATTTTTCACCTCATTAATCATTATTTGATTTCTGGGATTAACATTAAGAAAGTAACTTTTTATAAATGAATTTCATAAATTTTTATAATTTTTTTTTTAAATTCATAATTTTTTATTTATTTTATATTTAAATTTATTTAAAATTTTAAATACTTAAATTTATGAAATCGAAAATAATTAAACTAAGTCATATTAAAATAATTGGTATTTATAAATAAATTTTACAATTTTAAACTAATAAATTTTAAAAAATTAAAATATTTTTATTAATTTTAATATTTTACTTTCCTTTTATCAATTAATTGTTTCAAACTCATTTTAAAAATGACTTCCTTTTTTTAATATATATAATTTTTTTTTTATTTTTAAGAAAATATTTATTTTTTAATTTATTTTTAATTTTTGTTAAATATTTATTTAATTATTTTATTTTTAATTTATTTTTCATATTAAAATAAAAATATTTTATTTTTTATTTTAATATTTTAATAATTTTTTAATTCATATATCAAAAAATATAAATTATAAATATTTTAAATTGATATTTTTTTTCAATAGTATTTGATTAGACGTAATGGATAACATTAAATTTTTAATTTTATAATTTATCTATTCTAATCACTATAAAAATTAAATCCACTTAATATAGAGTTAAAAAAAATTAATTATTTAATCATTCAGTTACTTTTATTTTTTAATTTAACTATAACTCAAAATTTTAACTTCAATCTCAATTTTTTTAAGTATAAGTTAGATATTATGATTAGATAATTTTTAATAAATTACATTTTAAAATATTTAAAATAAAAATTAATTATTTAATTATATTTCAATTACTTTTATACTTTTAATTTAATTACAACTTAAAACTAAAACTCTTAATATTATAATACTATAATCAAAGATCTTGAAATGAGAAGCATTGAAAGTTGTTAACTATTTTTTTTTTAAAATTTTTTTATAAGTATAAATTTCTTAATAAATTAAATTATTTATGTTCTATAATCTATTTTTTTATTTGAAAAATAATATATATAAAATGATATTATTAATAAATATTAAATTGAGTTATAAATAATTATATTTTCATTAATGTAATAAAAAATTTTTAAAAATAAAATAAATAAATAAATAATACACTTATAAAAATATTTTTAACAGAATAAAATATTAAAATAAATTTTAGAATTATATCAAACATATTATTCTTTTTATTTGAAATGAATTATATATTTATTATTTAATATACTAAATATGATAATTTATTTACAAATAAATACAATCATTTGTAAATTAAATAAATTTTTTAATAAAATGAAATTAAATAAAGCAGTAAATAAATAAGGGACTCTAAGGAATGGATCTAAACACCTAGTTTAATAAACGTTCAAAATAATACATGAATAATGATCATCAAATTAAAAATATTGATAAATTAGGTTTTTTTTATATATAAAATTATTGTAATATTAAATATTTATTGATGAAAATGGAGTGTTCTCTTGAAACGTGGAGTATGCCATTGCCAACCAAGATTAGATATTTAGATCGTTATGAAGACATAACAACCCAATGTAGATATTGATGGGACTTAGAGCAACTAGCATTTAATAGAAAATTCAATTTGTAAAATGAAAAAAAAAAATCTCTATATTAAGTTAGTGCTAGAAAAAATTGAATCATTTTTAAATGCTTGAGAATACATTATATTGTTATATTTAAAATATTTTAATGATTACATTGGAAATTATATATTCTATTTAAAATGAAAATAAATGCTAATAATGACAAATCAATTATTCAATGTTAAAAATTCATATTCTAATTATTATATCATATATTATTATTTAATTGATTTATTATTTCAAATAAAATGTCTAATTAAATTCATCATTAAATTATATAATTTTTCTCTTATATTTACGAAATAAAGTAATTTTAATCTTTATATTATCATTAATAATAACAAAATATAATATTTTAAAAAATAAAAAATAAATATAACAATTTAAGAATTAAAAAATAAATTAAACTAGAACTTTATAAACTAAAGTACTGTGATTTAATTTAAAATTTAAAAATTATATTTTAATAATAATAAAAAAAGAATTTCTTAGTAGAAGATTCATACTAAAATTGTGATTGATGGGCTGAGCCCATAAACTTATTGTGACGGGCTAACGATTTGTAGACTGAGCCCAATTATCAAACGCAACACAAGTTTATTGAGACAATTATTAAACTGGCCCTTACATCCACATTACTTGTTATGGTTAATACTCTTGATTTATCCAAGGACGGGCCATTGGGCCTTCCCCAAAAGACGAGATTATTTATAGAAAAGTTTTATGGATTAAAATGTGAATTTCGAATAAATATCACAAATGTTTATATAGTTTCCCCCTTTAATTTTTACCAGTCATGGATATGCAGTATAATTATGATCAGAGATTGAAAAGGTGTATATTTAGCTTGTCTGTGCACGGCTTCATCATCTCTGCCATTGTCGCTGCTACTGTCGTCGCTGCCGCCTCCACGTCCTCTTTTTCCACCGTAATTCCCTCAATTATCACCATTTCATATTTTTTATTTTTTTTTCTTCTTAAAAGAAAGAAAAAGAAAGATGAAGAGAGAGAGAAATAGAAATTAAAGAAAAAAAAGAAAGAGGAAAAGAATGGTTGGTAATGATTGATGAAAGAGAGAGAGAGAGAGAGAAGAGAAAGAGCGGGAAAGGAAGATAAGAGAGGGTGATGGGAGTGTTAGTTTATGTATTAAAATTTAAATCTAAACCTTTTAATTTTAGTGATGATTTTAATATTATTGAAGCTATGACTTAGTGGATAAAATTTTAATATAAACAACGAGAGTAAGAAATGTGTAAAGCCTCAAATTTAACCTAATTCAATGTTTTAATGTGGAAATGAACCAAATGGACTTATGACAAGGCTGAATGATATTGATATTGATACAAGTAGGGTGAGAAAAAATTGATAAAATTGAAAATGGAATATAATCAAATCTAGTTTAGTCGGTTGGATTTGATTTAATTTAATTAATTTTTTAAAATTTTAATTAATTCGATTCGGTTTGATTTTTTTAAAAAAACTTAAAATAACCGAATCAATCAAAATATATAAATATGCATTATATTTATATAGATTTATTTATTTAAAAATATATATTTTTAATAATTTTATATTTATTTTATTTAAAAAATTAAAAAAACCAAATAATCAAATAACTGAATTGAAATATATTAGTTTGATTTGATTTGATCTAAAAATTTTCGATTCAATTTAATTTGATCGATTCAAAATTATGTTTGGTTTCTAAAAATTATGATTTTATTTATTTAATTTTTAAGAAGTTCGACTGTTTGCTCAACCCTAAATATGAGCCTTAATCTTATAAAATATAACTTACACGTTGAGATATAATTTATATATATCTCTAAATAATAGATTTAGTATCAACTTCCTCTTCCTAATATATTAAAAAAAAAAAAAGCCTTATAAATTATGACTCACTTCAAGTGAGTTTTGTGCTTTATTTTGATAGGCTTGGGCCTTTTTTTTTTTTTTTTTCCTTATATTTGTAATTTTTTTTTTTTTTTTAATGAAGAAATCTATCTTTGATTAAAAAAAAAAAAAAATTCTCGTTGTTACGCACAATAAGTTAATTGTTGCGGCCTTGTAGGATCACTATACATTAAGGTTTAAGCAAAGAAATTATTGGTATATCGGTGCATCCTACAGTGACATATAAAATCAATTTATATGAATTTATGAAAAATAAATTATATATTTATATAAATAAGAGTGAGTTATATTGCCTGTACTATTACATTAAGGCTCAAACAAAAAAATTATTTACTGAGTGTACATTCACAAATAAAAAAATTTTATCTAATTTTATAAAAAATAATCCTAAATTTATAGAAATTATTAAATAAATCAAAAATATATTTTTGTTATTAATATAAAAGTGAATTCATATTAATATATTTTTATTTTAATTATATTTTATATGAATAAAAAAAATATATTTTTATTTTATTTAATAACTTTTTATTACACTTGATGTAATAAATAATTTATCAATAAAATAAATATTTAATTATTTAATTATGATTAAAATTTATTTTTTATTTATATATATATAATATAAAATTGTGATGTTTTTTTTTTTTTATATTAAAGTTTAATCACAAGTGAGAAAAAAAAAAGGAGTTGACACCTATTAAAACTGAAAAGCACACCCACGGGCCACGTATATTTTAAGGAGCTAATGATCAAATACATTCTAAGAATTAAATTCTTTTTTAGTTATATCCTATGTTTTAACTTTTAAATTTTATTAATTTGATTTATATATATATATATATATATTAAAAATGATATATAATCTTTAAGCTTGCCAGCTCTTTTGCTTTACTGGGACCATGGCATGACCCATAATTAGCTGTGATGGTAGGTTTTCAAACCTGTAATTTCAGCTTTAAATAAGTGCGACTTATGCCATGAATTGTTAGGTCAAATCTTTTATGAAAACCAGCAATTGGGTGAGTGGTTACTTCTTATTTGTACGTGTTCCGCAGATTTCATAGTGCTGAAACTGCCCAATTGCAGCCCTTTGTAGTTTGTCATACAAATACTTTTGACCAAACCCTTTGCTCTTTGATTTTTAGTATTCTTCACTTAGATATTCATTTTAACATCAATGATATTGAAATTGAAATTTAAACATTAATATTTGCTAATTTGTTTTCTATTTTAAATTTTATTATTATTCA
This sequence comes from Aleurites moluccanus, assembly GCA_948193065.1. Taxonomy (NCBI): domain Eukaryota; kingdom Viridiplantae; phylum Streptophyta; class Magnoliopsida; order Malpighiales; family Euphorbiaceae; genus Aleurites; species Aleurites moluccanus. Next base: position 42,502 of record CANXYC012459284.1, on the reverse strand, counting down.
GATAAATCAAAGTTATTCTAAAAATAATCTTTAACCATTTTTTATATATATATTTTCGTTTTGTTAATAACAGCTCAAATACCAATATTAAGCAAATTTTAAAGATTATTTTGTTTGACAAATGGATTTTCTATTTTTATTCAATCCCATAAGCTATAAATACTTCATATGAGAACTGAAAAGTATGTTATCATCGTATTTCGCTAGATAATCATTAATTTTAATTAATTAAAATTTAAATTGGATAATATTAAAAAGAGAATAAAATTTTGCTAACAATTATTTTTTATTTATAAAATTTAAATTCGATATTTTATTTAAAAAAAATAATTTTTTTATTATTTTAACAAATAAATATTGATTACTTATCACTATATTAATTAATAAGTGCAAATAATTTGTTATTTTCATTTTTTTTTTATTTAGTATAATAGATAAAAATCATCTAGTAATTGGAAAAGAAAATCCACTTGATGCTATAAAGACTTATTCTTTATATATAGTAGGAGTCAAGCATGAGAAGAAATATAATGATAAGAAAAACGCGGTTAAACATTTAGAAAAAGGAAGAAAGGCACAAAGGCAAAATAGTCAATTAAGATGTCTTATCATATAATTACAAATTTACAATAGCATAATAAGGTCAAGTTTTTATTATAAATCAGAACCGACTAGTGAAGGGAAGGTTCCCTTTCCGTGATATTTTGTACGACTCATTCACCCTTTTCAAAGGAAGGTTCCCTTTCCATTATGTATTTTTTCGTACAATTTTAATTCAATAGGAATTTGCCTTATTATTATTATATATTTGTATTTAATTTTTTAACTAACGCTTATAAGAGAGTTTGCTTTTTTTTTTTATTTATTTATTATTATTATCCAGATTTGATTATTCAGATCAGATTGTGAATGATTTATCTTTAATCGAATTATAAAATAAATTTAGTATAATGTGTAAAAATTAGCTCGTGATATTATTTTATTATTAAATTAATATTAATAAAATTAAAAAAATATTAAATATTTAGCTTACAACACAAAAGGTTAATGATTATGAGAAATTTTTTTAAATCATATATAATAAAATCATAAAAATATGGTTAAATAATATAGTGATGGAATGTTGTCAAGTAAAAAATGTATATATAAAAATTTCATTATCAATTGACATGAATTGTGTAGAAATAGATAATTTTAGTTCTATCTGTCCCCAATAAACACCATTACCCTGCTTTAGCTGTATGCAACTACACAGCTCATTGATTTCCATAGTCAACGAGGAATAATAAACTCTATTGATATGAAGATGAAGCATAAACATTCTGTCCAGATGAATCGGGTTTTAAATTTATTTACAACACTCACAAGTTTAATTTAATTAGTAATTTAGTCAAAAAAAAATTAAGAGATTAAATTTTTATATATGATTAGACAACAGTTATACATTTATGAGAAATTTTCACATAAAATAAAGAGATCATATTCAATATATGCCTTTTTTTTTATAAAATTACACAAAAAAAAATTACATTTTGGAGATTAGAAGCAATAAATTTAATGATATGTATCTATCTTAACCAAAAACTCAAATTTAATTCCTCAAAAAAAAGAAAAAAAGAAAAAAAATTCCTCTCTCTTAGTATTAAAGAAACAAACAAATAAAAATTGTTTACTTAAAATTGTAAACAAATAATTAATAATTAAGTAACATTGTTCATGACTATTATTATTTAATGATTAATCAATCCATCACTCTCCCATCACAAACACTTGTTTGCTTTCATTTGGGCTTGCATAAACTGGTGAAGGCAATGTCGCTAAAAGAAACTTCTATTCGTAATATAGTGGTCAGCCGGTGGAATCTTGAACAGGGGCCTAATCTCAACTCTTTTTTTTTTTTTTATGATCATAATAGGAACTTTCAATAATTAATTAAAATATATATATAACCAAAGATTGAGTTCAATTGATAAAAGTAAAATCAAAGATTGTGTTCAAGTGATAAAAGTAATGATTTTTATAATTAATACTTAAAAATATAATTTTTAAATATATAGATTCGTCAATATGATGATTGACTTAAAATTTAATATGATTTAATATTTTTATATAATAATAATAATAATAATAATAATAATAATATTTCTAACAATTTTCAAAAACAATATTATGAATTCATGACTAATTAATTGCACATTATTAATGTTGCATCACAATTTTTAATGAAAATTATCTCTTTACTTAAAAAACACAATTTCTATATAAGTCTCGTAAAATAATGAGGTCAGGCCGGTTGTTGGATGAGCTCATCTTCAGCATGATATAACTACGTGTATAGAGTATATAATATAATTGATGTTACCATATTAATATAATTCAAAGCTAATACATGTTGGCGATTAGAACTTAAATAGTTAAGAGCTTATTCGGTAAGTAAGTGCAAAATTAAGTATATCCTTTTAGCATCATACTTTTTTTTATTTTTATTTAACTAAAGATATTTTCATCCTATGATTGATAAAATTAAATTTTATTTTAAAATTAATAATTATCCTTTCCCTAACATATACATTATTTACAGATCAATCATGAGATATTATCATGCAATATAAATATATCTTACCATTTAGATCACATCTTATTGATATATTTTTATTACTTGTATATATATATATATATGGAGAGAACCTACTCTTTATATTGGCATTCCCTCGTCTGAATATAATTGGAATTGAAAATCGTTGTGTGTGTTCTAATGTTTTTAGGTTGATAAGATAATCAAATATAAAATTGAAGAGAGATTAGTTAGGTTCTCAATTCATAAAAAGACATATTTTGATAGATACGAATGTGCAACGCATCTTTCTTATCTAACATATAAATTAAGCTTGCTCACATATAAAGACAAAAATGTTGGGTCACTGTCACAAGAACAAGTATATACAAATTAAATTAATTGTATGACTAAAAACTAAGAATCCAAAGCTTATTTCTTGGAAATCGAGAGATTTAATTTTTTTTTTTTTTTTTTGCTATATTTATAGAGTTAGCTTTGTTTTTTTTTTTTATAAATTTCACTATAATTAATATTTGAATTTGAAATTTCATGATCACGATGATATTATTTATTTTGACAGGTATATTGTCTAATAAGACGATATAATTTATGAGGTGTGGAAAGGTAGATTATTTAAAATATCTTCTTTTAATGGAAAAAATTATGAAAAATTAGAGTTTTTAAAAGAGTTTCAACTTGGTAGGAAAAATTATAAAGGACTTGGCAAATTGAGAGGAAAAAAATATAAAAGGAAAGAATTAATGGCCTCCCTGTATTACTTGTTTGGCTGAAATGGAGGAGAATGAAAGGAAGATTAATGATTTTAGGATTCATTTGGATATCCAGTAATTTAAAATAATTGTGTATTTAAAATTTATTATATATTTATTTTTAATATATATATCAATAACAAATTGATTATATTTTTTTAATAAATTCGATTGTTTGAATTTCAATCTAACTCGAAAATTATAAATAATTTAAGAGGACCAAATTCTTATATAAGAGAATAATAAATTATTTATATTAAAAATAAAAAATAAATCTCATATAAGAGAAAAAAAAATACCAAAAGAGGAATTAAAAATAATATTACTAATAATAAATTTATATTGAAAAGGCACAAATTAATAAATTTAAAGAGTGATTTATATTTATTTAATAAATAATTTAAATAAAAAAAGAGAAATAAGAAAAAATTCATGGTGGCTAGAAGAGAAAAATCAGAGGATTTAGAGAAATATATTTTTTATTGTTGTGCAACATCTACATTAATCTAATGACAAAGGTAATGATGTTTTGGGACAAACATTGGATAAAAATGAAGTGATAAAAAAGAACAGATAGTACTGGAAAGTACAAATATATATAATCTTTAATCAAGTTGGATTTAAAATTTGTAAATCTTATTTAATAACTTCCGCATATGGTTGAAGGAGCCAAACATAAGAAATAGACGATTGAGACTTTAGATTGGCATAAAGCTAATGATAAACCAGCCAATCTCGTGAATTCAACTTCGCTTTAACAAGCCAGGTGGATCCCTCCCTTTTTCCAGAGGTTTTTGAATTTCAGCAGACCTGCTCGGCCCCCCACTAATCTCCATCTCTTTCCTTTTAAATTGTTATTAAAAAAAAAAAATACAATTAAAATATTAAGTTCCCGCCATGTTAAACTTTTTTAATTAATAATTAATCATAAAATACGAGTAAAGATTAATCTTACATCATTTATGATATAGAAACACCTGATAAATTTATCAAAAATAATATTAAATTGGCCCATATTAAAATTTAATTAATTAATTAAAAATATCTTATATTACATATTCCAATTTTCAAATGATAAATAACATTACATGACTGCATGCCATTTTTTTTTTTGCATCTTTTATCTCTTTTTTTTTTTCTCTAGAACATTAGAGAAATAGATTTAAATTTAAATCTATTTCTCTAATGTTAAATCTACTAGCATATTTCTATATTTAATGTTGAATTACGTCTAAATTTATGCATTTTTATTTTTTAATTCAATTAAAATTAAAAAATTTATATAAAAAAATTTTCATTGGCATATATCTCCATACTTAGGACATATATAACCAAGATATTTTTTGAAATGAAATCACATATTATACGCTAGATTTTTTCTGCAAAATACATATTTAATAAGTTAATAATTAGTGGCAGAAGTTAATAGTTAGTTGTAGAAGGAAGATGAGAATAAGATACTGCTTTTAAAGATTGATTCAGTCAGCCTCTACAGACTTCAATATCTAAAGGAGGAAAAACCCCTTCAAAAACTAGCCACGAGACTCAAACCCAATGTCTGACCACTGGGCCAAGTGGCCGAATGGTAGGTTTCATTATTAGCTGATTTGGTGAGCGAGACAAATTCAAATGAGTAGGTTTCACAAGGTGCTCATCTAGTGTTTGAAGTTCAAAATGAGAGCCAGATTTGTTGCTTATTATCAGTAAAAAAATAAAATAAAAAATAACAATAATTAAAAAAATACAATAATAATAATAAATAATAATATAAATTTGGATATAAAATGTACGTTATATTTTTCCTTTTATAATAATAAAATATAATACACTTTAAATGTCCACATATTATTGGTTATTACATTTTAAAAATAAAAAAAATAATAGTAAGTCGTGGGGTTTGAGTTGGGGTCAAATTTAAAAATAAAAATATGTAGTGAAAAAAAAAAAAAAAAAATCATCTCCAGACAACCCATTGTCCTCTACCAACGGCTGAGATCTTTATGTCGTCAAACTCCTCATTTTCACCGAAGCAAATAAAAGTAACCAATAAATTGTCTCTTTTCAGTTTTCGTTATATAAACTCTTTAATTTTTTAAGTGCTTTCCTTCTGTGCTTCCCCTTTTGGTTTCCATTTTCCAAGCTCGTCCTTCTTTTCTCTCTTTCCTCCATTATATATATTAAACATACATTCGCATAAAATCAAAAGCTAACACAAAAGCAGAAACAGAAACATCATTTAGCTATTTCTATTCATTCTTGGAAACATTACTATACTCTTTTGTTCTGGGGGGAGTTTTCTGTTTCTTTGGTTTTATGTTCGAAACCCAGTAAGGGAAAAATCAATGTCTTGGAAGATTAAGTTTTTGCTAGTACTATTTATTTTGGCTTTCTGTCAAACGACAGCGTATGAAGAAATCAGACCACAACAACAGCAGCTACAGCAACAGCAACAGGATTACCAGCGGCCGAGGCACAGAAACGCTTATGCGACGATGATGTATATGGGTACACCAAGGGACTATGAGTTCTATGTGGCTATACGTGTTATGATCAGATCCCTTTCTAGACTCCACGTGGAAGCTGATCTAGTCGTCATTGCTTCCATCGACGTCCCTCTGCATTGGGTTCATATCCTGTAACTCTCTCTCTCTCTCTCTCTTATCCTTTTTTATTTTTATTTTTTAGGTTTTTTAATTTAATTTAATTTTGCTAATGTGCGCCGAGAACCGTGGGCTTAGTTTAGTAATTTTTATTTGGGTTTGCGCTTAGCGTTAATCAGAGTTTATAATCAGGTAGTATCTAGATCATTGAATTCTTAAATAAGATAAATTATGCACCGTCCAGTTTTGTCTAGTACATACCTTCCCTTAATTACTGGACAAAGGCTTTGTCTAGGTTATCAACTCGCTTAATAATTATCTTAATTAATTGCTTAATAGCTATTATCTTTGTCCATTTTTACATTTTGGGTGAGATTATTCCCACTTCTCTAAATTTATAAATATAATTTTTTTTTTTATATTTATAATATTACAAAAAAAATATTTATCATAAAAATAATATACTTAATTTGATAAATAATAAAATATTTTAAAAAATAAAAAATAATGCCAATAAAATATTTTATCGAAAAAATAATATATATAAAAAGTTAGACAGTTTAAAAAAATATTTAAAAATTTAAGTATACAAATTCGTTTCTAAGTAGAAAATATAGAATAATAATATTTCGCAAATAATTTGAAGGAATATTCTTTTAAATTATTGATGATTCAAATAAAAAAAAAATATATATATATATTTTATTTTTATTACTTGAATACTTGACATATTCTTTTAAATTTTATAAAATTATAAATTTTGACATTACATCACATATATCATAGAAATTAAATTTTATTGCTTTAATTGAAAATAAAAAAAGAAGAAGATTAAAATTGATATTTTAAGAAAAATTAATGTTTAAATTGAAATTGAATATTAAATACTCTAAAAAAAATAATAAGAATGTGAAGAAGTGGAAATAACTTGACCCTTGTAGTTTCCCTACAAGTTGATTGAGATATTCAAATTTCACATTGAAAACATCAATCAGATTAAACTTAATTCAACGCATTATTATTTAAGTGTAATAGTGATAGTTATTATGAAAAAAAGTGTTATGGACTATATAGCAGATTTTCCTATTTGTATTGAGGCAAGTGCTTATGGTAATATGTCGATTTGGTTTTGAGTGATAGGAAATTTAGGCAAATTGGCTTTTTGAATTTTCATGGAAGTCGTTAGTGGTCTTTTTGCTACTTTTCGGTTGGTTTGGATTTCAAAATTGGTATGTATCACATGATATGACACAAGTGGAAACTATAGATTTAAATTTAGATCAAATTTTTTATTTTAATTATTAAAATTAAATCAATTTGGATTTGATTCAAATCGATAATATCTTCAAAAATTTAATATTTTAAATATTATTTTTAATCTAGTTATTTCAAATTTATTATTTTAATTTTTTTTTTATCTAAAATCTCTTTTTTTTTTTAATTTAAAATCTAAAATTTTAAATTTTTTACCTTATCCCGAAAAAGGAATTTATAATTTTATAGATTTTAAATTATAGATTTAAAATATGAAATTTGAAATTAAAATTTCAAATTTAAATTCATGTATCCAAACACAACCTAATATAAATTATATTTGATTTAGTATTATTGGTATGTTTTGTAAAATTATAAAATTAGTAGTTTAAATTCAATTTAATCAATAATTTTTAAGTCATTATAAAATAAGTTTTTATTTTTAATTTTTTCTTCAAACTATACTGTTATAAAATTAATGAGTTTTTAATTTGATAACATTAGAGTTAGGACTGTGAGCACTCGACCCTTCTAATGGTAGCGAAAACATACTAAATGAAATTTTTATGTTTTTTTGAAATTACAGAGAAAGAGGGTACAATTCTGATACCCACTTCTAACCAAACCCAACAGCCAAGGGGTAGAGTTAACCATCCAGCGAGCGACTCCAAGGGTTTAAGATAGAATTAACAAAGATATTTGAGAAGTTGACCAATTGTTGAGAGAGGTCATGTCATGTGATCTGTTACCAGTCCCGTCTTTCTATATTCACATATGCATCTACCAATTCTTATCCAATAGTCAATTCTCTATCTTATTTTTAAGTTGCCGTCATTTGTCAATATCTTCCCCCCATGTGCCAGTCCTTAAGATTGAAATTCCAATTCAAATTCAATTCAATATTCAGCAAAAATAGTAATCTTTTATTAATCCAATATACTGTTAATAGTAAATCAGCAACTTGAATGTCATGGACCCCATCAATTAAAATTAGTTCATGTAAATGTGCAAATTATACTTATGAATAATGCATTTCTTTTATTTATTTATTTTTTCTTTTGGGAAGGAATCAAGGAAGTGAAAACTGATAAATTCTACTTTTTGTGGTCTAGTGAACAGGAAGATGGGGCAAAGGTAGTGAGAGTAGAAAATGTGAATAATCCATACAAGAACCAAGACAATTTTGACAGGAGATTTAAGTTAACATTGAATAAACTCTATGCATGGAGTCTGGTAGATTATGACAGAGTTGTTATGCTTGATGCTGATAACCTTTTCCTTCGTAAAACCGATGAGTTGTTCCAATGTGGACAATTCTGTGCAGTCTTCATCAACCCCTGCATTTTCCATACTGGCCTTTTTGTGTTACAGGTAATTTCCATCTCTAACTTGTAGTGTTATTTTCCATATAGAAGTTAATTTCATTGAAAATGTTAGAAAGCAATTCTTATAGAATTTGGGCTAATATACCAATGATTGATGTTTACCTCAAATTTCCAATGTGCCAAAACACACACACACACATATATATATATATATATTGTAGATATTTAAAGATTTTCTTTCATAATAAATATAAATTGTGACATAAAGAGATTGTTGTTGCAGCCATCAATGACAGTGTTCAAGGACATGCTTCATCAATTGGATGTTGGACGACATAACCCTGATGGTGCAGACCAGGGTTTTATTGGTGGCTACTTCCCAGACCTGCTTGAAAAGCCCCTGTTTTATCCATCTCCTAATGGAACTAAGCTTGAAGGATCTTATAGACTTCCTTTAGGCTACCAAATGGATGCCACTTATTATTGTAAGCAAACCAAGAATTTCTTTCTATGATTATCAGCTATTTTTACAAATTTTTCATTAGCATATATCTATGTACATTAAATTGCTATATTTTTGCTATATTTTATATTAACTGTTTTCTATTTTTGCTTGCTCCAGATCTTAGACTTCGCTGGAACGTACCTTGTGGGCCTAATAGTGTGATTACATTCCCAGGTGCACCATGGTTGAAACCATGGTACTGGTGGTCATGGCCTGTTCTGCCGTTAGGCTTTCAATGGCACCAACAACGCCTTCAATATCTTGGGTAACCAAAAGCTCCTTTTCTTGTGTATTTTCTGTTCTATAATAAAACAAATGTATAACAATTTCAAAGTTGCAGAAACATTGCTAAGACAAATTTCTTATGCAGATATGGAACAGAGATGCCTATGGCATTTATTCAGTGCATAGTATACTTGGGAATAATTGCAGTAACACGTTTAGCTCGTCCAAATCTCTCCAAGCTTTGCTACAGGCGAACAGACAAGAACAACTCCTTAATACAAGCTGGTCTCAAACTCATAGCAATGTGGTCAATCCTGGCAGCCTATGTACTCCCATTCTTTATCATTCCTTGTACAATTCATCCACTGTTGGGTTGGGGATTATACTTGCTTGGCACGTTCGCGCTTTGTTCTATAGCGATCAATGCCTTTATGCTGCCAATGTTGCATGTTTTGACTCCTTGGTTAGGGATATTTGGGGTACTTCTAGTCATGGCATGTCCTTGGTACCCAGATGGAGTTGTAAGAGCTTTAGCTATTTTCGGCTACGCCTTCTGTTGTGCACCTTTTGCTTGGGTATCATTAAATAAGGTAATGACATGCCTTCAAGTATCACTTGAAAGGGAAGTTTTCTTCCCTATTTTGGGTGAATCTTCGCCACCTTCTGGATTCAACAAGTTGTATTAAGGGACAAGTGATTTAATCACAGAATTGGGATGATCTTACGGATGATTCTTTGAAGATTTTTGAAGGTGATCATCTTTGTGGGGAGGAAAGATTAAATGGGAAGTTTGATTTTACATGAAGCTTCGTTCTGTTTTGAGTGTAACATTTTAGGCAAAAGAGGGTAGGGTGCTCATCGGCCCTTCCTCCAGGGAAGAAGAAAGCCTAATGATATATGTATTGGCCATTGGGCAAATGATTGTTTCATTGAATTTTAATAGCTTAGTACTTTTCTTGCCTCTTGGCTTACACTATTATATTGGCCAAAAGCTCAATTGCCTCCTTTAATTTTACGGTGAAGTGCAATTTCACCCAATTTTCTTTCTTGACTCAATCAACTCTTTATAGTTTTATTTTTTATCAATTAAGTCTAATAACTAATGAGAGTTAAATATTCCGTTAATTATTTAGATTTTTTATTTTAAAATCTGAAAAAGAAAATAAAAATCTTTTAAAGTTCGCTTCAGTAAACCTAGATGTACTTTCTCATCTCCATTATCAAGCCATGAATGGTCAAGCTATCAGCTTTGCAGATAGGCAACTCCCAGCTCTGCATAATATCAACCCATCAACTGAGACTCCAGCTAAGATAGTGAATTCAATTAGCTGATATGGACTAGTTACAAGTTATTTAATTAAACACGTAATTAGTTGCATAGTTAGTTGTGTTAGATTTGCTGTTATTTTTCTATTCCTTTCTCTCTCTAACTCGTTTATATAAGTTGCCTCACAGAATTATTTTCAATTGAATTGAATAATTATTCAATTTATAATATGGTATTAGAGCATTGAATTTTTTTTTCATAATCTTTTTATTATTTCTTTCACCAAGATCATTCAGAAACTAAGGTAAAACTCTTCCAATTTGAATATAAGCAACTTGTTAAAGTCTTTTTAGATAAAAAGCTCCTACAAAACCTTCACCTCAGAAAAAAATAAAAATAAAAAATTTATGTCAAAATAAAATATAATGACATAATATGCCTGTCATATTAAAAGTTTCACCATAAGTATACGGATGATGCCAAAAGTCTAATATAAATAAATTTATTTGTCCCATTAATTCAGATTATGTGGCTTTTCTTCACCATGAAGATGCTGTCACATGTCTGCTTATTTTCATCTATTGGCCTAATCGAGCCAAGAAAAACTACAAAAATATAAGACTCTCAAGTAATTTTTTTTCACTAAAAAATCCCTTATAAGGACTAAAAATAGATCAACTCTTCTTCCTTCAAGTCCCTCGTCTCCATAAGCCTGCTAATATAGACGGAGGAGCTCTTAATTCATTATTTCTCTGTCCACATATCTTGCATATAAGCTTCAAGAAATAGGCTTTCCATCACTGGAACGAGACTCTCCACCCTAACTTCATTCGATGGACTCTCCATCTTTAGATGAGATTAAAAGACTCTATCAATAACTACACACAAGATGCTCAATCTTCAAAAACTGAATGAGACATATCTAATTTTAGGGTTCGTTTGGAGAGTCTGGAATTAGAGTTGTAATTGAAATTGAAATTGTAATTCTCAATTCCTTCCAGTGTTTGGCAGCTATTTAGAATTAGAATTGAAATTCTAACTACAATTTTATGAAATTATAACATAACTAAAAAACCAATTCTACAATTCTATTATCAACCCATAAGAATTACAATTCTATAATCATCACTACAAATCCTCTCTCTCATCGTCACTCCTAGCACCACCGCCACCTTCACCCCCAGTGTCACCGCTACCGCCAACGATGGTGGTCGGTCACCTCCGGCGACGGTGTTTCGTCACTTCCGAAGACGGTGGCTCGTTTGACAGTTATCGTCGACGATAATGGCTCGTTGGACCATCACTGCCGGCAACAATGACTCGCCGAACAGTCATCACCGATGATCCACCACTACCCACACCATCACTGCCGGTAATCTACCACCACTTCCAATTTTACTGTCACTTTCATCATCACTAATTTTTTATTTAATTTAAATTTTAATTCTAATTTTTTATGTGAAACAAACGTTAAAATTATAATTTCAATAAAATTTTAATTCTAAAAAATTAAAATTATAATTATAATTTTTAATTCTAATTTCAATTGCTTTTCCCCAAACATACCCTTATCAAATTTAGTCATTGTTAATTTTATTATGCATCAATATATATATTAGGAAGACCTGGTACTAGCTGCAAATTAATACATCCTTAATGTAGGGAGCATACACTGAACTCAATTGAAAGGGCTATCTTCATAGCAATTTATGTACGATGAAATTTTATTTGGTACAGCTGGCTAGACAACAATGAATTTATGGAGGAACCAAAAGTAGTTGCATCCACACTATATCATAACCCACATTTTCGCCACTATAGCTGACTTAATTTTTAACAGACATATCACATTTTCAATTACGATTTAAAAAATTATTATTAAATTAAATTAATATTTTTTAATTAAAATTTTTTAAATTAAATTAAATTATTATTATAATTAAATTATTGATTTTAATTTTATTTGATTTAGTTAAATATTTTTAATTTATGGATTTTAAATTAAATTTTTTTTTATAAGTCATATTTTTTTATTATAAATTAAAACAACACTGTGATAATATCTATAATAAAAAAATTTGAAAAATAATTTAATATTATATAATTCAAAATTTATATTTTTTTCATAAAAATTAATTTTTTTTTAAATAATTTTTATGGATGATATTTTTCTTAAATTCTAAATTAGTATTTAGGTTAAAAAAATTATAATTTTATATAAAATAAAATTCAATATATTTAATTATAATAATAATAAAAAATAATATATATAACTTTGATTTAAAATTAAAAAATATTTAAATTATAAATTAAATTAAATTTATAATTTATTTTATTTTTAAATATAAATAAATTATAAAATTATTAATTTTAATTTGATTTGTTGGATTGGATTGGATGAACTTTCACCCTCCTTTTAATCACTCATGCTCAAATTATGGTCCCATTCTAAGATTCTCACCAAAAAACATTGACCCCACTTTATTTTTTAATAAAAAAAGAGAGAGGCAGAAGAGTAAAGTTAAATAAAAAAGGAAATGAAAATATATATATATATATATATCCTTTTAGTCCTTTGTGGGTCCAAACCTATAATCAATCCAATCATCATGAGAGACTTTCTTGTTGTTTAGGGGCATTTTTGTCACAAAAGGCAATCTATGTACGAGTTTGGGTAAAATTTGTCTCATTGCCCTAATTGAGAATTTTTTTTTTAGACGCGTTGTGTTTGTGTATAGTCCCAACGTTCAAAAAACTGATTTTTTGAAAACAAATAGGACCCACATGATTAGGAATAATACATGCAAGAAATAGGTAAATATGAAGTAGCTGATTAAAGAAGAGCTCTACAATACAAAAAAAACTATTTAACCATGCCTGGTCCATAATGTTGCTCATGCACGCCTCCACCACCACCCACCATCCACCCTCCACCACCACATCTTCGCCAAATCATGAGGTGACCATTTCAGAGGTTTTACAATAAATAGAAATGGATTAACAAAATTAATTAATTGTATTGTTCTCATGTTAGGACTTAGGATAACATTTAATAGAAATTAAAGTTAATTAATTAATTCATCTGTTAGGCTGAATTGGGTTTGGCAGAAACTGTTACACTTTATTAAATATTTCCTGTTCCATCATGTTCTTCAACTATAATTATATAACTGCGGATTTATTTTCCTCTCCTACATTATATATCTAAAATTTATTTGTTTTAACCTTAAATATTTTGAATGACAGAGAAATAAAAATAGATTCTAATATCAAACTAAATATTTTTGTTTATTAATCCTATGAGTGAAAATAAAACCAAAATGACAAAAGAATAGAGATAAAACTTAAAAAGAGATTGCTGTATATATATACATATACCCAGAAGATCATTTCATAAAAGTAATGCAAAAAGCCAAAGAAATACTGACCCACGTCGACAAAGAGACTTTATATTATAACTTATAAATATACATATACATATATAATCCAGCCAAAAAAACTACCATAAAGCCTACAGCCATAATAACCTACATGTTCCCTAAAAGCGAGGGAGAAAAATAAAAATGACCGTTACAACAATTCCCTCTCAAATAAATAATTTTTATTAGTATATAGTATCAAGAGAATGAGATTATAAATGTGCCTGACTTTCTCTTTCTTTTCATGTACTTGACCTGCATTATATGTATATATATATATATAATTCTTTCACGCTCTTGAAGACCCATATATAGAAATTCTCTCCAACAACAATCTGCTAATTATCTTCTTCTATTCTTTGATTATTTAATATTTATTTCGATTTTAATGGCTTATACTTTCAATTATTTCTTCTTCTTCTTCTATTTCTATTTTATTTTAGCTTTGTTTTTATTAATGCATGCACCATCCTTAGTTACATGTTCTATTTACAGGTTCAGGCTCAACTCAGTCGATAATAATGCAACTGGCGATTCTAATAATTCCACCAAGCTTCACCACCACAAGTGGGTCGGTCCCGTCGGTCACCGTGTCATTACCGTTGATGTTCATGGGTCCGGCGAGTTCCAGTCTGTTCAAGTTGCTGTTGATTCTGTTCCTGAGAACAATACAGAAAATGTGCTCATACTAATTAGCGCCGGCTATTACATGTAATTCTTTAAAGTCTAACCTATAGTTATTATTATATTTGTTATTATTGAAGAGGTCTTAGTTGCTGGTGGGTCTACGTAGACCCAGCTTGTCTATGGAACTTTCCAAATTAACCAAAACTGTGGATTTTAATGTCACGGGACAACAGTTATTAATTAGTTTAGGAAGCAACCGAAGGTTTTTTTTTTTGTTTCAAAAAGCTAATTAAGGATTGAGAAAAATTATTGATTAGAACTTATAAAAATTTAATTTTAATATATCAATTTCGTTTGTTTAAAAGAATAATATTTTGGTGGTGAGTGCAGAGAGAAGGTGGTGGTGCCGGTGACAAAACCATACATAACGTTTCAAGGTGAAGGGAGCGATGTGACCTTCATCGAATGGCATGACAGAGCAAGCGATCGTGGTCCCAATGGGCAGCAACTGCGTACTTATAGAACAGCTTCTGTTACTGTTTTTGCCAGTTATTTCTCTGCTAGAAACATCAGCTTCAAGGTACGTACATACATTTTATTTATAATTAATTATTAAGAGTATTCTTTTAATTGAAGATTAATTATAATTAATTAATTAATTGGCTGTGTGCACGTATATGCTTAATTTAGAACACAGCACCAGCACCGATGCCGGGAATGCAAGGGTGGCAGGCGGCAGCATTTCGTATATCCGGTGATAAGGCCTACTTCTCAGGGTGTGGATTCTATGGTGCACAAGATACTCTATGTGATGATGCTGGGAGGCATTATTTCAAGGAATGTTATATTGAGGGCTCTATTGATTTCATTTTTGGAAATGGGCGCTCCATGTATAAAGTAAGCAAACTTCACTTCCTAATTAAACAATCTTATTTAGAATGATGTATATTATAATAGCAATATCTTTTATTTATAATAACATAACAATAATCTTTTATTAATAACTTAATTTAAAGTTAACCTAGTGGTTATAGAGTTTTTTTTTTTTACATCACTCAATTTTTGAATTCAAATTTTAATTAAAATTAAATTTATTTTAAAAAAAAAGGACTTTAAAATTTAAATATGTTTGAATTCCCCTTAAGCCAAAATACTTTTTGTTAATAAAAAATTATTATTTTAAAAAACAATGTTTTAGAAAAACTCAATTGGAGTCAAAATTCATTATTTATTTTCATTATCAAACATTCAATTAAGTGATTTTGAGTTAAAAAATTTAATTGTCTATGGTGTTTTCAATTTCATTAATGAAATTTGAAATTTGAATTAAAAATCTAAACACCTACGAAATATTAATTTATTTTTTATAAATTTAATTTTTAACTAGAGTTTAAACTTAAAACCTCACATTTCTAAAAAAACAGCATACTAAAAACTTTTATGAAATATTCGTATGCAAGTTCAAAATTTTAAATTAAAATATATGAAATGAGTAATTAATAGTCAGCTACACAATTAAAAGTAATTATTTTCTTTAAATAACTCTCCATTCACCATAACTTTCAGACTAAATTTAAATTTTTGTCTGAATTATACATGTACTGAGGCTAAATTTATATATGCATGATATTGATATAGTTTAATACATGGAATAATAATAGCACATGCAAACAAGAGATAAATAAGAGTCTCGTGACTTAGTTATGGGGACATGTTTTGAAATGGGAATGGTATTTGATTTAATGAAGGAAAATGATGTTTCATTTTTGATTTTTTTCTGCTGCATGTACTGATTGTTGTGATTCTCTGTGGTCTATACAGTGAAAAATTAAGACGAAGTACAGTAAATTTTACTTTTATCTCTCAATAACAAATTTAGGTGTCAGTGACAGTGGTACCCCAACTTGTCAAAAGCAAACTGAAATTTGTAAGGAAAAAAACATGAAAGGCAGTGCCAATGTGGTAGCCAGCTGCTTGCGAGCTTAGACCTTAGCGCCCCACACAGTGAACTGATTTTGCTGCTATCAACCACTAATCCGTATGTTTAAATTTTGATTTGTGTGCTGTTTAATTAATATATTAATCCAGACATTTATGAACTGAATAAAGAGTTTGAAGTTTTCTTGCATTTCCTGTTAAAATAATAATAATAATAATAACAATAATAAAAGAAGAAGAAAAAGGTTCGCATCTTTTACCCTTTTGTTTCAGGTCATAGATACCCAATAACTCTTTTGTGCAGCAATAATTCATTGTTTATGATTATGTTTTATAAAGTATGATTTTTTTTTTTTGTATTAAGGGATCGATTAGGTCAAAGTTGAGAAAGTTTTTTTTTTTTTATTATTATTATATATATATATGTATAGGGATAGAGACAGCAAGGTCCACCTCCAAAAAAAACTTATATAAATTTATTAAAAAAATTTCATATTATCTATTTAAATTCAATTTTTTATATAGTATTAACCCACCTAAAATTAATTTTTTAAAAATTTTTATATTTATATAAAAATTTTTAAATTTCAGCACACCTAAAAATAAATTTCTGGCTTCATCTCTATATATATATATATATATATTGAAGTTATAACAACTTTATAATATAAAAACTTAAATCCCATTAGCAAAAGTATGAGCTGATTATTGGTTGAATATTGATGCAGAACTGCGAGCTACATTCAATAGCCACCAGATTTGGATCAATCGCGGCCCAAGATAGAAACTCACTAGATGAAAAAACAGGCTTTGCTTTTGTTGGCTGCAGGGTAACGGGCACTGGCCCTTTATATGTGGGCAGAGCCATGGGCCAATATTCGAGGATAGTTTACTCCTACACTTACTTTGATGACCTGGTTGCCCATGGTGGCTGGGATGATTGGGACCACGTCAGCAACAAAAACAAGTAAATAAACTTCGCTAACTTTTAAATTAAACCTTCCAATTATAAATAATAATAGTAATAATAATAATGAGAATGAACTTAGTTGGCATTTTATAAGAAAAATACTGATGATTCCTTTAAATATCAGGACTGTGTTCTTCGGAGTGTATAAATGTTATGGGCCAGGAGCTGCAAAAGTGAGAGGAGTTTCATGGGCAAGAGAGCTGGATTTTGAGTCTGCACATAAATTTCTAGCCAAGAGTTTTGTAAATGGGAGACACTGGATTGCACCCTCTGATGCTTAGCCACACCCGACAGAAGATTTTAGAGCTTATTGCCCTTTCAACAATTCATTCATTCAATTGCAATAAACCTTCTTTTCCAATCATTTGCTTCCATACTTTGTATAAATTACCAACCATTGTGTTTGATTCATTATTATTTACCAAAATCCCCTTTTTTTCTCTCTCCCTTTTCCTGCCAATTTGATGAGTTGCATAATCCTTCCTGATGTATTGGCAAAAAGAAATAATGTAATTATTTTTTATTAGATCAAGTCTCATAAGCAATGTAATAATGTATTATTTTTTATTTGTTTATAATCATTTTGACATTGGCAAATTTTATCAATTTCTGAACATACATTAATACAAGACATGTTTAGCATTAATTTTGAGTTCCTATGTTTTTTTTTTTTAAATAAAATCATGTTAAAAATGTTAATTAGAGGTTTTCAAAATTTATTTTTAAAGTAAATTTCATACGTTCTAATCATAACATTTTCAATATCAAAACAACACTACCACTTTATCTTTTCCAACATTTAAAATGACATTTTCTGGAGGAAAAACCAAAAAAAAAAAAAGAGTTTCTACCTTAACGTCAAAATCCTTGGTGTTCATTAGGGACCTGTAATTCCCATAATCTTGGATGCATCACTTGCCATTTCAAACAAAAATTCAATTTTACCTATAAGGAAGGCTGTTTTATACAATGAGCCCCTCGCTTAAAAATTTAAATTTGGAAGGACACTCAAATCATATACAAGTTTCAAATGAACTAAGGCCCTAAAATTGAGCTTTTCCTTCCATTATTAGGGAATGGGAAAACAAAACCATCAAATATTTAAGTTTGAATTACTATACCTTTCACAAATACATTTCAGATAAATAACTATAGGTATAGGACAAAGAGAAACAGCAAATGGATGTGGGAAATAAGAGGAAGCTATTGCCTCACATTATAGAGCAATTCGGCTGGGACTCGAGCATCTCTGGAGATCTGCAACAGAAATATATCAATCAATCATCTGATACAAACTATCTCGAGAACATCGACTGATGACTGTTATTTTAGTTGAAGGGGCAATTTTCTTAACATTTATAACACTACAAATTATCACAGAATTATCAATCCAACAATTCTATTAACACATTATAATTTTAGACAGTGAGAACATGCCTAAAATGGAGGTGACAAAAAAAAAAAAAAACTCTCAGCCAAATGAATTAAGTGGCATTACTTCTCCTTGCAGCCATTTGACAACAATATCCCTTAAAATTTTGCCTCTCTCTCTCTCTTTAAAGAGAAGACTGGAACATGGAACTAATGATTCTAAAGTCTAAACTACACTTTGCACCTAAGTCAAGGCCCAAAGATAGATCGGATAAATAGTTGGCCTGCTGATATCAAACCACATCACTTAAATAGTAATAATGTAGCAGAACATCCACTAAAATGTGGTGCACTAAAACAAACAAATGACATCTGAAGTCTGAACCTTAATGGCATACAACAAATTCCCCAAAATCATTGCTTTCCAACTGTAACCTCATTTATTCCTAACAGTAACGGGTGGTCTTAATGACAATTTAACACGAGAACACAATTTACATAGGAAAAATAAGACTGATGTGTATTTCTGGAAATATAGATATTTACACATGCCAAAAACTGCATAAGATAAAGCACTTACATTTGGCCAAGATTAGCGAAATCAATATCGGGAGCAAGCTCTTGCACAATATCATTTGGTGGTTGGCCACATTCTTGCATTTTCTGCATGAGATCAACAATCTTCATAAAGTTATTAGGTTCATTATCATAAACTTCATTGAGTTTGTTGATGAGTTCATATTGGTGAAAGTAACGCTCATATTCTTCTTTGGTCAAACTGGCTTTGTGTTCTTCCAACCACTTTGGATATCTTTCCCCAATTTCCTTCATGGGTTCATGGAGAATCTCCTTGGAAAGAAGCTGTTGCATCAAGGTCTCTACAATAGATTCCATGCCCTATTAAAAAATAACACACCATATTAAGATATTTCAATTCATACGATGAACATATGAATGCAAAAATTTAACAAAAAGGGCAGTGGAACTTGGATATAATGAATAAAAAAATATGAGAGGAAATGCAACAACATATATGGGTGTCTAGCAATCATTTTTGTCAATCTGAAGTACATCTATCAAATCAAAACAATCCAATTGGTTTAGAAAATCCAATTCAAGCACCCTTTCCTATTTTGTGTAGGAGGACACGACTAATAAAGCAATTAAGCAAAAGATGCTCCAAAGAAGTTGAAGGAATTTAATCAACATGAATCTCACATATCATAATAACTTGCCGCTTTTCAAATTGACATTCAAAGTTCATAATAACATAATCCTATGGATCAATTCTACCTATCATAGCAAAAGATGCAGACTCATGTAATAATAGGTTCAGCTCACTTTTTATCAATGCAAACTTTCAGTTTGGCTGCATCTAGGATCCAAAACCAGCCAAAAGATAAGATCACAATTTTTTGTTTGGATAGGGTCAAATCAAATTTTGGTTACAAGTTTGGTTAGTGTTCGAATACCCTTATCAGCATATAGTAACTGAATGCAAGACTTAAACCATATGATTACAGCTCTGACTTTTTATTTAGCAAACAAATGAATGCATAGGATCAAACAAATTAGAAGTACCAGAGGAAAGAAAACAAAAGAAATTAAGAAGAGCAAAGGCAGAAATCCAAAAGACAGTAGTATTAATTTAATATCCCGTTCAAGTTGCCAGTGTTAATCTCTTCCTTCTCAAAGCAACAAGTCAAAATAACACCAGATTTTACACTTCAGAAAGTGAATTTTTGTGGTGTTGGACAATTGGCACCTCAAAAGGACAACTGGCATCCCAAAACATAGCCATTAGTGAGTTATCAGGGCCATTAAATGTTCATGTTACTAATTCATAGTAGGTAACAGTAGTCATCACTGCAAACATGTTATCCTCAAATTCCAGTTCTGCCAAGATGATATGCCACAAGAAAATGCTGTCATTATTTTCTTAGTAATATAAGAAAAGGGAAGGACAGGATGCAAGTTGTTGCAAAACTCAATATTGAAGTTGGGATACTAGGATGGAGATTTGGGGGACAGTCCTATACTTTAGCATTTTGCATGAAGCGACTACTTTTAATACTTGAACCTGCACACTTGCAGTTGCAGACCCCAAACTCTTCCCATTGCACCCAACAAATGCCCCTCATACATCAAAGATTCTGTATTGCATATTGGAGTTGTACAAACATTTCTAACCATGGACTAAGATATTTATATTACCGAGATCAAGTTAGTTAAGAGCTGTTTATGTTTTGACTTTCATCAGATGAGCCCAAGAGACCTCGGTTGCAACTGCACTAAGCAATAAAGCTCACAAAGACAATAATCATATTATTACTAAGCACGTCAAAAGGATTCCTAGGTTTCTATAAAAAACTTATGTTTACAAAGTTTATGCTTTTTCAATGTATACCCTTTTCCAACAAGGTCCATAAACACTAAAATATGCAGCAACTATTATGACAACAAACTCATTGCAAGTTATTTATTGGGGGCTTCTTACACATCCTTCACTAGAAAACTCAAAAAACACAATGCAGCAAATCAAGCAAAGCAAAATGCCAATGTTAATTAATCATTTACTTGTCCTTTAAACAACAAAAGGCCAACCTCAAAATCCTATTTTCAAAAAGAGGAAAGAGGAAAATAAGAAACAAGTCAAGCAATTGCTAAATTCAATGACAAAGCAATAGACATAAATCCTATTTTTAAAGTGATAGGCCATCTAAATCTCCTAGAAATGCTTTCCAGTGAATGAGCATGTGATACAGCACTCATTGGACATCTGCTCTCATCTTAACAATATAAACCAAAATCCACATCACAATACACCAACATAATCCCAACTGTAGCCCAATATTCAAAACCACAAATTCAAACCTGCCACAATTTTAAATTCTATGCCCCAATAATATAAAACAATACCATATCTAAATTAACATCCTAAATGTCATTACAACTAGACACCACAAAAACCCAGTTCAAACAATCCAAAACCACTTTATCCAAGCAAAAAAGGGAAAGAGTAACGAAACAACAAATTTACCTGTGAGCCAGCAAGCTCCTCAAATTGCTTAACCCAATCCTCCGTAAGTGCATCCTTACTAAAATCATCTGGTTTCGGAGCTGTAACAGACTCCAAACCCTTAACAGCCTCCCTAGTCTGCTTTCTAAGTTGATCAAGCGCCTCTGCAACATGGGACTCTTTTGAAACCTTTTGCTTTCCTTTTTTCTTGCTTTTCAAGTCAGGTAATCCCACACCACCCAACCCTTGAACCCCTGTCGGCAGTGAAGGTGATGATTCTTGCTGTTTGTTCTCTGTATTACCATCCCCTGCCCCACTCCTAAAATCAAGAGATAGTTAAAACTAATACTAGCAACAACCTAAAAAAGCAAAAGAAAAGAAAAGCTCAAGAACTCAAATTATAGAAAATGAACTAAGTGGGTACAGTTAGAGGGAAATTCAGGGTACTACGTTGTCTCCTCCCCGCTTTCTTATTCGAAAATACAGAAAATTTAACCTATTTACAGACAAACAACAGCAAAAAAAGCTAAATTTTTTTTTAAAAAAATCGAAATCAGAAGAGAAAAAGAGAGACCTTCGAGAGGAAGGAGCGAGGTTAAGACCCTGGAAATCGTCAAGAGCACCTGTAAATATCGAAAAGAAAAAAAATTCAGACTTTTAAAGAGAAAACGAAAATGGGTTTTAGAGAGAGTTGGGTTTACTGTCAAGGAGTTCATCTAAATCATCGGGGTGGGGATGTTCAGCCATGATTGGTCCAATCTCTGTTCCACTCTGTCTCTTTCCTAACTCAGAAGAAAATGGTATCTAAAAATTCTGACTCTCCCTTTGGTTTGGATTGAAGAAGATTTTAGATTGAGAGAGAGAGTAAACAAAAAAAAAAAAAAGCATTGCGAAATTTTGGCTACATCTTTAGGCGGTGCAGCAATCAACCCATTGAAAAAAGATCCAATGATTCTCAGTTCTTGACTTTGTGAAGAGGCCTTGACCCTTTTGCGACCCAAACAATTCTCTATTCCGGACGGGACGATATTCTTTTTGATATTTTTGCTATTTTTTCTTTCAATATATATATTTTTTTCCAAAAGTTATTTATATATTTATTTATTAGAAAGTCAATGGCTATGAATAATTAGTGCTTTAAAAATCAAAATTTTAAAATTAAATATTTTTATTCTACCACTAATTTTGTTTCCTCTATAAAAATTTTGATTTTAAAGCATTAATTATGGAGGGAAAATATCTCATTAATTAATAAATAGAAAGAGTTTTTCTTTTTCTGAAAAAAAAAGAAAATAATTCTTTGCTGCTTAAAATTCTAAATTTTGATTTAACACTTAATAAAAAAAAAAAAAAATCTTAAGTTCTTGTTTAGAAAAAATAACTTAAAATTTGCACATAATATTTTTAAAAACCTGAGTTATTGTTAGTTATTTTAATAAAGCAGAAAACATCAACAGATTTTTTTTTTCCTAAAAAAGAGTCCATTTTAATTGAAAGAAGAACTTGTAAATGTTGATGATAAGGAGAAAAAAAAAATATATATATATTTGGACGAATAAAAACACTATACATTTCCATTTAAATTTGAAACTTGAAAAGAATAAAAATTAAATAAAACTCCTCGATTGTTGACAATTCACGAATGATTAATGGACTAATGATCCCATAGTTCATTCAGATTTCTTCCCTTTCCTGTAAAGAGTTATTAAAAAAAATTATTTTCCCAACTTAAAAGGGAAAGTCATTTTCCTTGAAAATAAATTACTTTCTGGGAAAAAGAACAAAAACAACAACAGAGAGAGAGAGAAGAGGAAATAATATAAGTTGATGAATAAGCCTGGCAAGTGGCAATATGATAACAAAAAATATCAATTGTAGACTTCATCGCACGCATCCCTACATTTCGGATCAACATTTTCCTGCAACTTGAAATCCAAATAGAAGATATATAAATATATCTGCTGTTCAGAAAACTGTCACTGCCTGGTAGATCCAATGTATTTTGGACAGTCCAAAAGTATGATGTTAATAGATCATAAATGCAAGTTGATTCGCTAAAATAATTTGCCATTCCAACACTAGCTAGAAAAATGTGTGCAACCACCAACAGAAATCATATACAAAATGCTAACACCACAAACAGTGAGCATTTGGATATTGATTAGCAGTTGACAATATCAGAATATTTTCCAACTTGATTACCACCAAAAGTAAATACAATAACCAAATCACCTTAAGGATCAACAGGACCAGTTAAAATTTAAATTCTTTGCTTACTATAAGAGAATCCATATTCTGGGCAAATGGCTGCAAATTTGTAGGTTGCAGGTTGAACCTACTCTGTTAGAGCTGTGATGCAAATTAGAGAAGGATCTGATCCCTTACCTTCA
This sequence comes from Aleurites moluccanus, assembly GCA_948193065.1. Taxonomy (NCBI): domain Eukaryota; kingdom Viridiplantae; phylum Streptophyta; class Magnoliopsida; order Malpighiales; family Euphorbiaceae; genus Aleurites; species Aleurites moluccanus. Next base: position 18,265 of record CANXYC012459284.1, on the reverse strand, counting down.
AATTCTCAGACAGCAGTTGCTGGATTTGCCTTGAAAGTTAAAGTCGGTTCTAATTGTTGAGGCATGGAACTTTGTGAGGTTTGAGGGTCCAAACCTGCAGTTGCTGATGCATATTGATGAGCTTGGGAAGGAAAATAGCCCCCTTGTGGGGGAAATGGGCCCTGATGACCATAGAAAGGTTGATGGCCGTGAGGGAGGGAATGAGATTGAGCAACTGGATTGGGAGGGTAAAGTGCCTGAAGCCCCATTGGCCCATATATAGCCTGATGACCTTCAAATCGTTTAAGCTTAGCAATGTGCTTTTTACCAGAAAAATGGCGATCAAGAACTTCCCGTGTGTCACACTTGACATTGCACAAATCGCATATTAGGGGAGCTACGACTTTAGGTTTGGGTGGTTCAACTGGTCGTCTATGAGTTTCTCGAGTTTTCACACGCTTCCCTCCCCGACCACCCTTCATTTTGCGTTTTATTCCACGTCTCCTATCATCAAACAAATTCATCCTTAGCTTTTTTCCTTGCTGGTCAGACGACTGCTCCACTGGAACTTCAGGTCTTTCCCCTGAATTATTCTGCAGATCATTCTCCACTCTAAGTTCATTGTTGGCAGCTTCAAAGGGTAAGTTTGCTGCTGATTTCTGCTCTTCACCACTCTTTGCAATCTGAGGTTGCTGAGGCTCTTCTGGCTTGGAATAATTTACAGGTTCCTGATTGTTTTGTATTTCTTCCCCAGGTTTAATAGCATTTTTCAATTCTTCAATCCTGAGCAAGTTCTTTTTATGCCGCTTTCCATTTTTGTGCTGCTCAAGAATTTCCAAACTAGTACAATCCACCCTACAAAGTTCACACCATGCAATCTGTACAGGTCGACTGTTAGAAGCTACGGTTTCTGATGCTGAAGCAGATTGAGTTGCCTTTTCAGCTGCATCAGCTGAGTGTTCCTTGGCAGCAGAAGGTTCTGGATAGGAAGATGTTGAAGTTGCACCTTGTGATGGGAAACGCCTAGCACGAGCCTTCCCACGACCATGTCCTCTTCCGTGGAAAGGAGGGGTAGAACCATGGTGGTTGCCAACATTACCCTGGCCACCCCCTCGGAATTGTCCACCACCCCTTCTACAACCACTGCCTCTATGTGGATGTCGAACATCCTGCAAATTTACTTCAAAAGGTTTTCAAGAATGTAAAAAAGGAAAAAGAAAAAAAGAACAGCCAATATTTTGCTTCATACATGCCAAGTAGAAAGACAGTCTGAAATCTGACAAGAACTGAAAAAATTTTATGGCATTAAGTGATTAAGAGTCAATAAAGTTGATTCCTCTCACTATTCACCATTAAATGCCAGTAGTCATGTTTAATTACGAAGGACTGTCCTCAATGTATCCCATTCAAACAGAAGTCAGACGGAGTAAGAAACCTTCTCATAGCCTTGTTCGGCATATCATTGCAAAATACAAGATAATCTCCACTCAAATCATCTCATATTAAGCTCTACTTAAAAGGGCCTGCCAGCAGCTTCCGACTTAGTGGATTATGCCCCACATATGATAAAAAAAGAAAAAAAAAAAAGCTTTAGCATTTACAATTGCAACTTTTGGACAAACTTAGGCCAGATAAAATTATTTATCTAAAACAAAAAATAAGTAAATGAAATTTGGAAAGTATTTTGCTAAAGCACTAGAATTGCTCTTACACATGCAATGTAACAAAAATTGGAGATAAATGGACAAATTTCACATGTCAATTGACAGAATTAATTGATTTTAGCTTTAACTTGTATATCCAGCAGAGCAGCACCCTACAACCTGAATTAACCTCTGTTGCTCTGACTTTTCACTATACCCTTAGGACCCTGTTGTACACCTAGAATGGACATGGGTACTTGGGTATGATTCTCCAAATATAAGGAATATACCAGAAAATTTGAATGTATCTGTGTCGGACATGTTTATGCCTCCGACACTTGTACAAAGTCTGAGCAACATCGGTTGAGATAGTAAACTTCTGGCATGTTCTGAGCCATTTTCTAACAGATTTAATACAGAACCTGCCAGAAGTAAACTTCAGACATTATCCAAGCTGTTCTGACCCTATTTATCACCATGGACTTACCATGTGCAAGGCAAGTGAATTAAAAGATCCATACCTATTCTTTTTGGCAAGCAATCCAAGATCAATGAAAATGCCGCCTCATTCAACATCTCCTAGTTGGCAATGGAATATTTCAGCAACTCCCTTCGCCTAATGGAAGTCATAGTTGACCAACATCAATAGAGTTTAAAGGCAAGAATTAGTCAAGGATAATAGAGAACATTTGTCACTAGGCTATGAGGTAGCATGTCTCACCAAATTTAGCTTAAGGTCATAATTGCTGGGATAGAATTGACCAAAGTTCAAGTTCATCCTAAGATTAATAGTCTGCAAATTCAATGAGTTAAAGCTTGGCTATACATTATCCATTTTTCAATCTAAATCTTACAGCCATAAGTTACATAAATTCTAGAGTAAACCCATGCCATATCAACTAGAAACCCTAAAGCTTTAAAATGCATAAAGACAAAATGGTACTTGTCAATCACAGCAAGCACATACTAGATTTGCAGGCTCAGTTGCCAAGCCTAAAATCCAGTGCCATTTCAAAAAGCCAGCCACGCTTGCTCTCTTCAGATACAGTGCAAGTTATGGCTGAAAAATATATCAATGGAAATAATTATGTTTCATAAGCTATTCCATTCAGACTATCAGACCACATGAAATTTGGTTGCTAAGTCCAATTTTTATCATGAAGATTCTGTGAAACCCCAAATATGTCATATCAACTTCCTACGAATAGCAAGCTATCATCAATTGGGTCCGAAGTAAAGAACAGACAAGGTTTGCTAAATCAAGAAAATGATTAGACGATCCTTTCTGTGAAACCCCAAATATGTCATATCAACTTCCTACGAATAGCAAGCTATCATCAATTAGGTCCGAAGTAAAGAACAGACAAGGTTTGCTAAATCAAGAAAATGATTAGACGATCCTTATAAAACAGTCAGACAAACCTAAAGAGAAGAAAGCTTAAGATTTGCAAATTAATCAAGCTGCTAACTCAAAGTGCGCGACCTAGGCATTCAGGAAGGGAATGAAAAGCAAAACAAGCAAGAACTGCCTAACCTTTCCCTTTTCAGTCTTTATTTTCTGGTTCATGAATTGGATTGGACAATCATTTCATGTTTTCCCTATCTATCCATCTAGATTAAAGACTTGGGAATACGTCCATACATGGCCTTGCCAGGGTTTCAAATAAGAATTCAAAACAGTAACAGAAACAAAAACGGAAATGGTGACACAGATTAAATTTGAATCGGCTGCCACTGCCCTGAACTTTTAAGACCATTAGCAAAATCCATCAAATCAACAAGGAACAATTTATAGAATATTTGAACATGACTGACATGAAAGAGTTGGTGTTATGTCATAAAATAACTTGTATTGAAGAACATGGCTTAGATAAAATAACAGAACATGAATTAGATAAAATAAGGGGAGTAGGGAAAGGCAAAAAGGAGTTTAGGTGGTTCTAAACGACCAAAAAACAAATTGCTTTAAGTTGATGGTAGAAACTGCTATTTCAACCATTTCCCACACGTCAGCTTCTGTTTGAGGGTGAACTCTGAATCTCTTGCAGAGAAACAGGAAATAACAGAAAGGGCACCTAAAATTCCATTATGCAATGTATCGTCCATCATTTAAAACCCTGGTCCTTGCACTCTTCTATGAAATCTCACACTAAAAACCTTGAATGATTGACAAACATCTAGGTTCAAGAGAAAAACTTTATCCAAGAGAGCAAGGTTAAGTGTGCTCAAAGGGCATTTGGACTTGACGGGAGTTGAACCAAGCACTCTAAATTTGAATTTCCTCTATTCTGAAATCTGAATTTCTAACATCTGAGTCTTTCCTCCAAAGAATTAGGAAATAATATATGAATTTTGGATAAGATGAATTCTAGATAGTTGTCCAAAAGTGATGTCACATGCCTTGATCATAACAACTCCCGTCAACCTTCAATAGGAGGAATAGAACTACATACACATAAGCCTATTCATGAGAATTTCAATTTTGGAAGCAGCTGACTACCAATCTGGTAAGCCGTCATACTTCATTCACATGTTAAGGTTATAGGAAAGCCAGTTTTCCTACTCTTATTTACAGAAGAAGTCATCCATTTCCATTTATGTGGGTACAGATTTTATAGGTTTGTTTCAGCTAAGCACTGACCAATAACTATAGGTCAGTTATGGAAAAAATGGGTGGGTTTGAGGAGCAATGACTTTTGAAACTACTCAGACCTCCACTGGAATATGGTAGCCATATTCACTTCTGTAATGACATCTTTAACATGTTCCCTATTACATTATATACCAAAACAAAAAAGGGGGATTGCAACCTGGTTTTTTATCTCCCTTGGCAGGTCCTACAAACAAACATACCCTTGCAAACTGAAGCCACAATTCTCTAACTTTTCTATACATTTTTATAAAGTAAAGCTAAATGTCCAAATTAGACTTAGACAAAGGAGTGTACAGTGCAGAATTATGTCTAACAGATCATAACTAAACTGGCTTGATTAAAGCATAACATGGGGTCATTCACATAGTACAACATAAGCAAAATTTGGTTTTCCAGCTGTTAATGATGGTATAATGTAAGAGCCATTATTGAATTCGAAGGACTAGCACCCTTTAGAATCAGATAAAAGGTTTCATAAATAGAGTAAACCATAAAATACATATAATCCATAAAATCTTCAGCAGCAGCAATCCAAGAGGTGCCTGTGAGATTAAAATGCACATAGGCAGGGTACTGAATGTTCTATTCTTATTCTTACTAGCAAACCAGGGTAGCTATGAAATAACAGAACTATACGCCACCTTCAACAATTAACATGATGCATCACAAAGTAAAAGCACGAACTGGGGGCCAGTTTTAGATTACGTGAAATCAGTTACTAAATTTTCCACCACCTCAACCAACCAAAATGTGATGCAAGCACATCAATAAGTGTCCTTCCAAACAAATGGTCACAGAAATATAAATGTTATGTATACGTTTTCACGTATTCCAGTATTTATGTGGATGCACAACACAGCCCCCATCTTCCCCTAACTCTTCCCCCTATACACACTCTAATAGAGATAAGCAAAACCAAGATACCAGAATTCATTAATGATTCAATAGTCAACCATTATCGTTACTCATCAGTTTCACATGCAAATAGTTAAGAGTTACATATATAATCTAGAAGCATTGCGTGAAACTCTTTCTACTACTCTGTTAGTAAAAAAATGGGTTCAAATGAATAGTTGAAAGTAGTTTTTGGGATAGAAAATTCATGGACAAAAAAGGATTTGAACCCATTTTCTATATTTTGAAAAATGGCCCCCTTCTCTAATTTTCTAATACTCCATTTCCAACTAATTTTGTGAAAAAACTTGACCCCATAAAATTCTTTCATTTGCACTATAAGGAAGCAGAAAATGAGAAACACAATCACAGTTTTAATTTATATTACACAGACAACAGTAGGTTAACATACAAATCGGCAAGCCTTTAGAAACTATCATGCCATTATCGTCAAATGCAACAGTGAATCAAATAAATCATTAAAATGGTCAATTACCCTAAAACATAAACATCAATCAAAACGGCCCCTCAACATCCAAATTAAATTTAACATCACAAACACCGTACCGGAGGACGCATTGGAATAGACCCAAACCCCGGACTCTTAGCCGGCAACCCAGCCATTGCCCTCTCCGCGGCGTCCATCGTTCCCGCGAATCGCGTCAGCTGCTCCAAGGCCGCGATCGCCGCAACAGCAGCTGGATTCATCCCAGGGGGCGGCGGAACAGCCGCATTCACCGAACTCTGAGGCTGCGAATAGACGCTCTGGAGTTGTTGTTGTTGTTGATGCTGTACAACCTGCAACGATGCCCCAGTTGCACCATAATTGACAATTGGCGGTGCTTCTTGTGGGGCTGAAACCCCAGGGGCAGAGCCATGTTGATAATAAATGGGTTGGTGATGTTGTTGTTGTTGATAGACAGCGGAGTAATCAGGTTGGTAATAGGCATAATGTTGCTGTGTTTGTTGGTCATATTGCCATTGATTTTGATATGGGTATTGCGAATAATACGAATAATAAGAGTGGTCATAAGATTGAAGCTGGGTTTGATAGTAATAATCTTGAATTTGGTGTTGTGGGTATTGGAGGGGTTGCTGTATCTGCGTTTGTTCTTGTTGTAACTGTGGGTTTATCTGGGTGGAGGAGGTGGTGGTGGTGAGTGGTTGGTGGTCAGATTCTGGAAGAGATGGTATTGGTACGTCCATGGTCTGCGACTTGATAGAATTTGGGTATGGCACGAACGAGATAGTGGAGAGATGGGATGGTTTAGTGAACGCTTTTGTTTGTGTGGATGATCGAACCATGAAAATGGAATTGAAAGGATTCAACAAAGGCAAGGCCGGTAGCAAGTGCTTGTAGGTATTGATTGAAACGTGTCGGACTATCCAATTGTCATTCATTCATGCCCACCATTACCATCGCATTATCATTAAACTTGGGCTTACCCAACTTTAGCTCAATTTTGGCCTAGCCTGACCCATGTCCACTCCTACCCATGGTCCAACTACTCTTTATATAATATATATATATATATATAAATATCGGGTTGAAAATTGTAATTTTTGAATCCTCATGTAATAATTATTGCAAGCACTTCTTAGGGTTTTTTTTTTTTTTTTTTTAATTTAATTTCAACTGATATTTAAATTCGAAAATTTTTAATTTTAAAAATAAAGCCATGATACAAAAGACTCACTCATACTTGATAATTTAATTAAAATATGATTAAAAAAAAAGAAAATATGAGTTTATTTATCCCATTAATTCACTTTCTTTACATTTTAAAATTATAAAATTATAAAATCTTCTATTCTAACACAAAAAATTATGAAATAAAATATTATAAAAAATAAAATAGATTTCTTGAGTTAATCATTAATTATTATGCTATCTCTATTTTCCATAGAAATTAAAGAGTTAGGTTAATATTTATGAAATTTCTCATTTTCTATCTTCATCTCATTTTTTTATTGGAATTTTTTTTTGTTCATTCTCATTTCATCTAAGACTTATTTAATATTAATTTATATTTTATGAATACATATTATAATTTAAATTTTATTAATAAAATTAATGATAAAAAATTTAATTATATAAATATTATATACGAATAAAAGTGTACTTGTATTTTATATTTTCATTCTAATTTTCTTTTCAAAAATTAGAATCTACCTTTTTTTTTTAACTCAATAGTTGATTAATACCCAAGCTATTACGTAATTTTAAAAGCTTTAATGGAATAAATTTATATCTCAAAAAACAATTGTATAGGAAGTAAAATTGATTGCATAATTGAGGCATAAAAAAAAAAAAAAAGTGTTGTATGTAACAATTCAAATTCTTTAGGGCACATTTCATAAAAATAACAAATTTCAAGCTGTCGAGTCTCAACTTTCTTCTTCTTCGAACCAAAGCCACACTCAGTGGACATAATAAAACCACTCTACAGTCCAAAAATCAACGAACGCAAGAATCCAAATGGCTGTTGCTGCCTTAGCCCCAGGTACTTCTCTTCGGTTCAGCTCTTACTCAACTCTCCGGTTCCTCTCCTATTATCCCAAATCAAATCCTAGAACTCTACCTTCAACAATCCCCAAAACCCTGCTAAAACCTCATACTCTCCCGCCAAAATTCCTCCGGCCGCTCCCACTCTCAGGCGAACCCCGCCGGAGGTCCCTCTGCACCGTGATTTCCGCAGCTTTGCAGTCCGGTGAGAGGGCCAAATCGGATATAAAGGGTGAACTAGGTGATAAAGTCGGGGCTTTCAGGAAGAAGTTGAAGATTGCAGATATAAAGGGTGGTCCTGATGAAGGCTTAGATCGGGTCGGGCAGACCCTTGTTGTGATGGGGTGGGTTCGGACACTTCGGGTTCAGAGTAGCGTTACGTTTATTGAGGTAATGGGCTGTCTAATTACTGTGGAAGAAACTATAATTTTGAAAGTGAGCTTGATTTTTAGGACTTGGATAAATTCCACCGTATGGTAATCGTATGATATATGCATTCAGGTTAATGATGGTTCATGCCTGTCAAATATGCAATGTGTAATGGATTTGGAAGCTGAAGGTTATGACCAGGTATCACATTTGGTGGTTATTCGGAATTTGCATTTCTAAAACTAGATTTTATTGCACTTCACCTCTCTTATTCTAACTTTTTCAATATTGATAACTTGAGGATTCTATTTCCTTATAATTGGTAAGGAACATGTACTTGTGTGGCCTTCGCTGCAAAATTATTTAGAATTAATTCTTATTTAAAGTACTGGTAATGACTGTACTTCTGTTTTTCTCCTTCTATTAATCTGGTTTGCTTTTATTTATCATAAGATTCGCCTCTTTTCAATGAATGATAAATATCTATATTTGATTTTTTTTTTTCTTTTTAATTTGATTTTAATATTCATTTTTTATTTTTATTTCTTTTTTATTTAATATTTTTTTCATTTTTTTTTAGGAATTAAGATTAATGAATTAACTATGAGATTTATTATCATTTTTGCACGTCCCCATGAAGTATTTGTTTACAACTGTTAAGCTGTATTATTTTCCCATCCTTACTATAGTATGAACTTATGAAGTTTCCAACATTTGTTACTTCCTTGGTATTTTCATGTCTATATTGTTGCGTCACTTTCTTTTTATTTAGAATGGAGCTTGTTGATAGGTAGAATCTGGCTTGGTTACTACTGGTGCATCAATATGGGTACAAGGGACTGTAGCGAAGAGCCAAGGGTCAAAACAAAAAGTGGAATTGAAGGTCACAAAAATTGTAGCGGTATGGTATTGTCTAGACATCATGTTAAATATGTACTCATTTGATTAGAGTGTTATGTTCTTCTTTATTAGCTTTGCATCATATATTTTCCATTTCAAGTAATTTTTCGTGGTTATATATGTCATCAGCCATCAAACTGAGAATGCATTACATTTGTTATGTTGAAAGGTAGGATAGCTGAAATCTTAGCTGGCACAGCTACTTATCCCAGTGCAGTGAGTCATTCTGTGATGACTTGGCATGTAATGCCTTGTGATGAGAATGGCGTTTTCTATTGAGTTTTAAGTTCTACTGTTTCTCAGCCGGAAGTACATGGCATGTTCTCCCTTTCTTAGTCTAAAAGGATTAAATTGATGCGCAAAAAGTACTGTTATTTGGACTTTGAATGGGATGAGAATATGTTGGTTCATTGAATTCTAGATGTAGATGCCATGTTATCTAACCATTTAGTTTTGAGTTGTTCTGTTGACTGGAACTATTATTTTGAAACTGAAATGAAAGCTCAGAACATTATCACCACCACTTGCATCTATAATGTTTGTTGGAATGATATAGATTGCTAAAATCACTGAATGATAAATGATAGAAGAATGAAGAAATTCAGATACATTTGGTTTAAAACTGAAAATATATATAGCAACATCTAATGAAATGATGAAATGTTATACAATAAAAGGTGTCCCTAGTGCTTGAAGTTCCCCCATTTAAAGATATATCTTACTTAATCTATGTAACTTTACCCTAATCTTGATGCTTTTCATATTTGATCTTTGAAGGATATTTTGGACCACTCTAGTCACCTTGATGACCTTCTATTATATTTGCAAAAATTTAAGTCTATTTTTCAAGCTCTTCTTGAATTTCTTATGTCATTTTTTTATCCCTTTAACTTCATTATCCAAGAGACAGAAGATTATGAAAAATTGGAAAAGGATGAAAAGAAGAGCTCTAGGCATTTCTGGGCCTCCGGCCCAATTTGGGCACTGTGGCTGCTTGTCATCCTGGTGCCTGGGCCCGTGGACATGAAACATAATTAGACTCTGTTTGCACCAAATTATGTGCATGACCAGGAGAGAATCCACTCAGATGAAGGATATCAACAGAGCTCAATGACATTTGAGTGCCAACCTACATATTGTGTAAAAATGTTGCTTATCTGCACTTGAAATAACTGTTCTTCTTACAGGTTGGCAAGAGTGATCCTTCCTATCCCATTCAAAAGAAAAGGGTCAGCAGAGAATTTCTGAGAACTAAAGCTCATCTTCGCCCTAGAACGAACACCTTTGGTGCGGTATGGTTCTGCTGCATGTTTCTGATCCAACTTTTTGGTTTTTTCCTTTTTAAGTAATGCAAATTGGTTTTAGGTTGCAAGGGTAAGGAATGCTTTGGCCTTTGCTACACACAAGTATTTTCAAGAAAATGGATTTGTCTGGGTCTCGAGTCCTATTATCACAGCTTCAGATTGTGAAGGGGCAGGTGAACAGTTCTGTGTTACTACTTTGGTATGTACCATCAAAACATTAATGCTCAGTTTCTGTTTTGCCTAATTTTGTAACATTTCATTACAACTATTTGAGGATGCATCACAGATTCTTTTTCCTGATGACCAAGTTATCTTATTTTGTCCTTCTTCTTGTGGATTCTGATAGAGGAATTTTTCTTACTGAACTTGTGAAAAGTGCACAAGTAGTTTGCATGTTTTGGCTATCTTATTTTTTATATGGTTTGTTTACCAGTCCTATTCTTGTATTATGCATAATATATCTTAATTGTATGCTTGTCTATATATGTGCTCCTTGCTTTTCTAATTAGCATTCAAATTTTATGGGCCATAATGGTTGTAGTGACTAATTCTGCAGTGGTTTTAATATTGTTATTGAACTTGAAGCTTTATGGATTTCATTATGTTTCAGTAAAATTTTGTTTATTCGCAGATACCAAGCTCACGGGAAGCAGCTGATTCTCATGTGGATGGCATTCCAAAAACAAAGGATGGGTTAATTGATTGGTCACAGGTGAGTTTGTTGAAGTTTTTTCTTTCCGTGTATTAGCACGAGTCTTTTAATACCGCAACCTTATAAGCATTTAGCTTCTGCAATCGGGGTTGATGGGCTCCTTCTTAGTTGGTTTGCAGTCATATGCTGTGTTGTGATTAGATTCAAAAATAAAATTGCTTATGGTCCTTGGTCTTGAGAAAAAGTATGTTATTGACTGCGACAACACTGTGTATGAAACTAGGATGAGTTTCAAGTTATTCTCGCTATATATAGTCAATTTCATTTTCTTTATTCATTTCTCAGGATTTTTTTGGCAAACCAGCATTTTTGACAGTTTCTGGCCAGCTCAATGGTGAAACATATGCTACTGCTCTGTCAGATGTATAAATTTTTTACTCATGTCCTTATTAATGTCACATTGTCAACATAAGCTACTTGAGCCTGTTTTTATGATTACAATTTTATACTTTCTGTCAGGTGTATACATTTGGTCCCACATTTCGAGCAGAAAATTCTAATACTTCTAGACACTTGGCTGAATTTTGGGTAAGTATTCCTTGTTAGGTTTTTCCTTTTTTTTTTTTTTTTCCTCTCTCTCTCCTTGTTTTTGCCCCCCTAGCTTTTATGCTTCTATCTCATGTACTATTGGAGACTTGGAGTATCTTATGTGCTTTTGGATTATCTTACAACCTTTCTCTATTTCTCTTTTTAAGATGATTGAACCAGAACTTGCATTTGCTGATCTCAATGATGACATGGCCTGTGCAACTGCATATCTCCAGTATGTAGTATGTTACTTTTCACATCATCTTTGTTGTGAATTCAACACATTATAGAGTGAAGGCACTCAAAAGCACATTTTCTAATTGGATGATTGACATATATTCATTATGTATTGAAGGTGAGGCATATCCTTGAAAATTGCAAGGAAGACATGGACTTCTTCAATACTTGGATTGAGAAGGGCATCATTGATCGATTGAGTGTATGAGCTCTTAAGTGTAACTTATCCTTCTTCAATCTTTCTGTCTCTGTTTAATCTTTTGCAGTTACTTTGTTTTATTGACTTGGTTCTCAATCTGATGGTCTGGCCTATAGACTAATATCCTCATCTGAGCGATGTTATAATGCGTATCTTTACACCTGGGAATTTTCTCTGTTTGATCAACAGGATGTTGCTGAGAAAGACTTTGTGCAGTTAACTTACACTGATGCAATTGAACTTCTTCTTAGAGCAAATAAGAAGTTTGAATTCCCGGTATTGCATATTTGTCTTGTATCCTCTCTTTAGTCATGGATTTGCATATCGGATTGAATGTTTATTGTGTAGTAGCTAACTGTTTACAGTGCCTTCTAAATTGCTGTTCATGGAACTTTTGTAGAGGCTACTGCTAGAATTTATTTTTCCTTTTCTTTTTCTTTTTTCTGCCTTGTGTTAAATTTCTTTTCTCTGTTCAGGATGAGTGCTAGAAATAGTAATTTCTTGCATTTATGTTTGGCTTCCTAATGACTTTGCCTCTCTTTTTTTTGGATATTTTTAGTTCCTTTTTATTTATGTTGGAGGAATTCCCACTATTTTTCTTATTTTGCAATAATTCCATTTTTCTTGCTCCCTTTCTAAATAACAAGTTTGGCTTGTTATTAACAGATGTTTATCATGTTCTGCCTCTTCAACGTAATCGTGTTTGTGCTTTTAATTGAAGAGTTAAATTCTCACTTTAAAAAAATTAAGCCACTTGAGATTTTTTTTTTTTTTTAACAATTGTTTCAATTCGTAAGATTCTTCTGTATGCACTACCTTTCTTCCTCAATTATTTGCCACACTGCTGCAGTTGTCCCTGCACCTCTTTGAACCGTATATTTGTTTGCTCTTCTCTGTTGTCTGGCTGGATCAATTCATATGTATCTTTGAAAGACATTATCCTAGGACCACAATACGTGCCTTTTGTTTGGTCTTTTCCATGATTCCTTTATAATTCTGGTTTCCTATGAGCCCCAATTGTGCAATGGATTTAGTTGTTCCTATCTTAAACCTACTCATTGTTAAATGTAGTATTTATTGGAATTGCTAAATGTATTGTCTATAATGAAATCTGTCCACGAACTTCCACCGGCTAAGTTCATATCACTGTTCACTTAACTGTGTAATTTCAGGCATAAATTATTGATTTGAGCAGAGTGAAGATTGGAACCACTTTTGCAATTTGCTTTGAAAACAAATATTGCAGTTAAATAATAAAATAAAAGAAATTGCACTCGAGAATTTTATATTTTATCTTACAATGTTCTTGCACATTTCTCTAGGTGAACTGGGGATGCGATTTGCAAAGTGAGCATGAGCGTTATATAACTGAAGAAGCATTTGGCGGATGCCCTGTCATAATAAGAAATTATCCAAAGGCATGCACCTTGCAGTCTCTCTTTTTCTTTTGCTTTTACAGTATAAAAAAGAAAAACATATCTATGATTTATTACTGTTCTTGTTCTGGATCTTTCAATGTAAAACTTTCAGGACATCAAGGCATTTTATATGAGGCAAAATGATGATGGGAAGACTGTTGCAGCGATGGATCTGTTGGTTCCCAGGGTAACAATTATTTTGTCTTTTTCATTGTTGACGGGTTCAATTTAGTTAAAATAATTATGACTTGCAGCTATATTCCTGAGCCTTCAGTAGCATCTAGCAACATCCATGAGTACTTGAAAAGCAAGAAGCCATTATTATCAATGGATGTCATTTATTTTAAGGGATATAATCTCTTTGAGATGAATAAAAAAGATATTGGCATTAATGTATTATGTCTGCTAGTTTATTATGTGAAATTAATTATTTAAAATAATGGTAAAGAAATAATAACTTTGATAATATTATAATTTGCAAAGTTCTGAAATGAGATTAAGAGAGCATGTTTTTTTATATGTTCGATCCTAATTGCTTATTTCCTTTTGGTTATTCAAGGGACAATAAATTATTTGGGCTTAAAGTTGTGAAATTTTTGAGAAATGACAAAATTTTACAAATGTGGTCTGAATGGAACAGTCTTGTATAAGAATGTTTTTGTCGTACTTTTTGTGTATCAGGTTGGGGAGCTTATTGGTGGAAGTCAAAGAGAAGAACGACTCGAATATCTGGAAGATCGTTTGGATGACTTGAAACTAAACAAGGACAGCTACTGGTGGTATCTTGATCTACGTCGTTATGGTTCAGGTTAGAAATTTACTGATTAAAGCTAATGAATCTTGATTGAATGAGATTGGCATCTGTTAAAGCCAGTTTCACAATTTATAATTTAGAAATTCTGGTTTTCCAAGTGCTTGGAAATTCCTAGAAAGAAAGAATTTGTAACAATCAGAAGCCAACATTTTTTTGTTCAATGCATTCCACAATGGGGTGATGGCTCCATGTGTCATCCTCCAAATGACTGCCATCCCAGCAATTATTTTTTGCACGAGGGTTCTTTTGTGTGGAGAGCTTGTGCACAAATGATCTGACAAGGTGCAATAGAGGCAGATGTGAGGTAGGCATGTCATTGTTGGAAGTAGAAAGCATGATTCTTAAGCAGATGAATGTGCGATGGAGGGGCACCAAAATTTAATGTTCTCGAGCTGCAGTTGGGGAGGCCATATTGCCGTACATAATAATTTCTAAATGTCTATCACATTAAAATATGAAACTACACCTAAAGGCATTTTTCCATGCGGTTTACTTAACTTATGCACTTTGGCTTTGTTCCTGGTGACTAGTAATATCAGTGTATTGTTATAGCTCTTGGATCAATAGAGAAAATCTGAGGCTAAGATGCTAAGTTGGTTGAATTATGTAGTACAAAAAGTGTCAGGAAATTTATATAATAATCATTTGGCTGCATCTCTCTTCTGAATCTGAAATATTTAGTTCAAAATTTGGTATTCTGATCTCTTATTATTATTTGTTTCTTTCAGTTCCTCATGCGGGTTTTGGACTGGGCTTTGAGAGGCTGGTACAATTTGCAACTGGAATAGAAAATATAAGAGACACTATCCCTTTCCCTAGGACACCCGGTTCAGCTGAATTTTGATAGCAAAATAGGTCGCGTTTCATTTGGTTCGTTCGTTCTTCCCTTGTCTCCCTCACTGTCCCCTCTTTTTCTCTTTGATGGCTCTTTCATTAAATATGGATCTCCATGCCATCGTTTTTGAAGTTATAGTTATAAGGACATTTTATGCAAAATATTATTCCGCAGGATACGATGGCAATCTTTTATCAGAATGATTGTTAAATATAAAATATTGTCAAACCATTTGTAAATTTTATGTATTTATATGCCTTTTCATGAATTTCTTATGCGTCCTTGGGAATGATTTCTGGACTAACCACACTAGCAATTAAATTTATTACGTCTTTTCTAAGTGATTCCAATTGAACTCGACATCTAGCCCACCACACACCACCGGTTTCAAGAATTTCCACCAATCTTCAAGCTCGTCTTCGGCGAGATCCACAATGGCAATCATGCACTAGCACTGTATAGTATAACCTGATAATGAAGCACTGAATATAGTAGTTCTATTTTTTGACTTACCCTTAAAATTTTACATACTTAATTATTTTAAATTATTTAATAATATTTTAAAAAATTTAATTAAGTTAAAAATCATTTAAATTAATAAATTAATTTTAATAATATTTTAAAAATTTTAATTTAAGTTAAAAATTATTTAAATTAATAAAGTTAAATTTAAATTAAACATAATGAATATTTAAAGATTTAAAAATTCTCACTTCTATTATAAACACAACCTAAGACTTTTTATTTAGGTGGTATTTGATAATATTATTCAGTACTTAATTCATTTTAAGTTATTTGATAAATCATGTTTTAAAAAGTTGAATCAAGTTAAAAGCACTTAAATATTTAATATTTAATTTTTAATTATACCAAACACCACAATACATTAATAGTTTTTATACTGATATTAAGATTTACATTAATAGTTTTTATCCTCATATTAAGAGTAATTGGAATCGCATTTAGGGAATGCTCAGTATAAAGACTTGCAATAATAGTTTTGCAGCTTTTATCCTGATATTCTTCTCCTGGAGTATAAATAACAAAAATTATACAGGCATATTTCGGATCTAAAGACTATTCCAACCAAAATCCAGGTTTATCACCGTGTAATAATTCAACTTTCATAAAGCATTTATGGAAAAACAATTGATCAAACAAAATGTTGATTTATTTTTTAAAAATGAGTACACTATTTTGTCCCTTGACAAGATCTTTCAGGGGCTTTACTTGCTCGAGACATTTCCTGTTTTCAACAAATGAACAAATGGAACTAACTTTACAACAGTGCCCGTGCAGGCTTTCTTTGTTGTACAGTTTAAATAAAAATAATAATAATAATAATAATAATAAAAAGAATAACAAAAACCAGTGGTGGCAACTCCTGTGGCACTTAGATAAAAGCCTAGGCTGGTAATCTATTACAGTAAAAATATAATATTATAAGGCCAACCACAACTCGACTTGCATTTAGGACAAGGAACTGACTAGGGGAAATTCCGTGAAAAAATATTTAGCTTTCCTTTTATGTATCCCGATGCTCGTGCAAACATTGTGCCGCTTTTGAGATGTGCATGATGACGCCCATCCCAAGTATTGTATTGATCACAAGGAAAAAAAAACTGGGTATTTACATCTTCATCACCTCTACTACAGTTCCACCTCATGAAGATCTTCACCAATAATGCCACCAGTCCTTGGCATGTGTGTCATAGAAGGATTTACAGGCATGAAAGTTGAAGGCATGCCCAATGCTTGTCCTTGAGGTTTGGTTTCCACTGTTCTAGGAGGACTAAAAGAATCACTGAAGCCACTCCATGATGCTGTTCGTCGAGAGTGAGATGAAATGGATGCATTGCCATTTAACTTGCCCTCCTGCCTGGTAATATTATCCATGCTTGGAAACCTTTGCATATTCATTTTTGAAAAAGTTGGTGGAGACTGGAACGTCTCATCAATGGATGTTGAAGGATTTTCAGCAAGTCTTGTGCTTTCTTGCACATTTTCTGCTATAGTTTCTGTTGGATTTTCACTTGATGGTGGAGGTGTGGGAACAAAAAACTTTGCATTTGCAGAAACAGCAGGTTTGACAGATGGAACAGAAGGTGACTGGAATAACTTAGCTGAGCTTCCACCACCTTGGTTGAAGGTATCAACATACCTGTCAAATATCAATGAATATCAATATATCATTATTCAATATTAGTTTGTGCCATTCATTTGATTTCCCAAAAAACCACCAGGCAAACTCGAAAGCAAGTTAACAAGTGAGCCCACTCATGAAACAGAAAGCCAGCAATCTGATCATGTTCAAAATCAGGTGCATTGATTTTTCAATTTTCAGGAGAAGGGAATCAGAAACCCCACACCAAAATATACTTGGTAGAAAAGGAAACACGATTAGAACCACTGGCTCAGTTCTACCAAGTATTTGACCAGAGGATTTGACAGCAGTCTAAGAAAGAAAAAGGCTTCTAAATTACCTTGCTCGCACACCCATCCGCCCACGAGCTGAGAACTGATTTGAACTGGTTGGAATAGGTGGAATCCCAGAAGAGTGTTCCGTAGGAGTTGGAGTCTTAAATGTTGGACTCCCATTAGAGGGTGATCCATCACTGAGGGCAGATTTCAAGTCGTAGTCAGACATTCCATTCTGGAAGGCTGATGTTGTCGGGGGTGGCGGCAAGGCTGCTTCTTCAGCTGGGGGTTCAGCACCTTCTTCTACCCATCTCTTAAGCTTTTCATCATAATAGAATTTGTTCTTTTCACCCAATTTAGCCTTCAAATAAAACAATAATCATTAACAGGCTTACCAAATATTTTATCCATTTTCCATTAAAAAATCGATATTAAGCAATAATCTTACCTGCCGATCTGATCGGGGCCTTAAGACTAGCCCCACAGTCTTTTGCAAGAGCTGTGAACCAAAACCAAAACGGCCAAAGCGAGATACTGTGCCTGAACCTGATGTTTTGCCTTGTGCACTAGATGAGGTTACTTCCTTTGATGAATCAACCTGATCCTCGCGAGAAGTCAGCAATACACCATAAATTTTATATAAGAAAATAAGCATGAACATAGAGAAGTTAGGTTATATACGTTTTTCAACTAGGATATAATCACCCACCTGTCGTGGAGTTCTACCAAAATCTGGCTCAGAAACACTTCTGTTATGCACAGTCATTCTACTGCCGTCAGCTGCCCATTCACTAATGGGCTCCATTGAAGCAGATGGCATTAATGATGACATGGCCATAGTTGATTGACTAGCTGA